>CM076580.1:647579918-647686964 GCA_034641835.2 Pinus albicaulis
ATAAGAGAGGTGTAATTCTTTTAATGCTTAATATGGAATTGTCATTAGCATATATATATATATATATATATATAGAGAGAGAGAGAGAGAGAGAGAGAGAGAGAGAGAGAGAGAGATTCCATTATACTTTCTACTTCCCAATAAATGGAAATGCATATTTAAAATTATATTAATATTAAATAAATAAATAAAATATTTCAATGTCCATAATGAGTAAAATATTTCAATTTCATCTATTTATATATTTTATAAAACAATTAAAAAAACTATAATTAAAATATTTTATTCATGTGTTACTCAAAATAAAAAGACATGTAATTCTTTTTATATTTAACAAAGAGTTGACTTATAACATCATCAAGAGTATAAATTCATCTTATTCCTAAATCTATTAAAAGCTAAAAAAATCAAAACTATTCAAATACAATTTCTTTTAAAATGGTACCATATAAAAAAAAAATTATATATCCAAATATTTTATCTCTCAATACATAATAAATCCACACAAAATGAACCTATATAAATTTTACATTAAAAAAATCTAAATAATAATTCTTTAATCTTCTTCCTCATAGACCTTCAATTTTTTAACAATGATTTTCAATTAAACATCAATTTTTAATCCACAATTTGTTTAACCTGTCCCATTTTAAATGAATACATATTATTCAATCTTTTGTTTTCATGCACCATCAAATTTTCTAAAAGTTTGACATTTTAAAATTTTAAATTAAGGAAATGAATCCATATGTGTTAACAAAGAAATGCGTTCGAGAAAAAAAGAGGTGGATTAGAAAAAGTTACTAGGACATCGAATTTCAACGCTCAATAAACAAACAGATTTTCGCGAAGATAGTTCGATTACAAAAGGTTATATTACGGCATCCAATTTTCAACGCTCAATAAACAAAATGATTTTCACTTCTTAAGGTCGTATACAATTAACAAATAATATTTCCATAGCATCTTTTCGTGTTACTATTTTGTGTCTTTTTTAATCATATTTTCTGATACAGATGACTGACTTTTGACTTTTAATGCTCCATTCAAACTCAAAAAAGCATGCAAATTCCCATTACGGAAAAAGCCAAAACCAAAAGGAAGAAACATCTATTACAGGTTAGAATGATAATGATTTACAAACCACTTTACTGGAACTTTCATTTTTCCCAGAGGCGCAGCGAGGCCAATCTATTGGGTACGCCATACAGAAGTACCAATACGAAACCTGGGTGCAGTTAAACGCCCATTTTTCTACCACAAACCAACTCTCAACCAATTACAAAGCCACGTCATAATTCTGGTAATTCACAAAATATGATCGGTGCATCGGGATTCAAACAAATTAATTCCTATCAATTCCTAAACCTATACATATGCACCTCACTGATTGTTCATATATATATATATATTCCGAATTTGTACTAAGCAACGCCTGTCGTTTGAAGGAAAAAAAGTATGGCACACTATCGCACATACACACGTTCAGCGACGGCGTTGGAGCTCATCACTGGACACAGAAATGAGGTGTTCCGCTTCTTTGAGGCGCTGCGTGAGAGAAAAGATTTCTTGATTGTAAGCCCGTACTCGTTCCACAGATTCCGCCTCGAACTCTCCAAGCTGACTGCACAGCCGCTCCTCCGCTTCACGAACAGTGAGAAGGCGGATCCTGGTTTCCTCAAGCTCCGCCCGCACCTCCGCCTGCTGCCTTCGGCTCTCCTCCAACTGCTGCAGGAGGCGCTGGTTTATCAATTTCAATTCTCTTATCTCCTCTTCTTTCTTATCATCCACCCCTTCATTAACAATTTTTGCCTTCGCCTTCGACTTGTCGAAAAGAGAGGCGAAGGAGAAATCCCGGAGAGTAGCGGCCATTTAAAGCGATCTCTGTGTCTGATTCAAAAATGCAGAGTGTATTTCGGTTGCCTGTCTGGGTTCAATGCATATATATGTATCTGCCCATCTATAAATAGGGGGCCAATTAGCTTTGCTTCTGGAAATGAAAGAGAGGGCTATGCGTGGGGGCCAAGCATAAGAACCGACGGGTAGGTGTCCATATTCAGTGAATCGAGCGGCTGCGTTTGACCAACACAGAATGGAAGAAAACCTTGGTAGTCCACAGCCTTCAACGATGTGCACGGCATAGCCTTGGGCCCACCGCCTGAAATAATATTTAAAGAATAAAATAAATAAGGGAACATCAAACACATATGAAGCAAAAAACATGGAGAAACCAAAGGAGAGGAAAACAAAGGAGGCAAGACCACTACTAAGAGCAAAGAGATGGAATTCAACAATTATTAACTTTTTACCAGTCATCCTTGTTCAACCTACGAGGCCGTTTCTTAATCTCAATAGCTTCCCTAAATTTACAGTGATGAAAATGCTCCACCCTACTAATGACTTTGGATTCTTCCATACAAATATGATGCTTCATCTTCTCTGCTTGCTCATGTGAAGCTGAGGACCTCGTCCTATGATGCCCGATATCAACAGTATGCTCTTGAATCTTTTTATTAATCAACCGACCTGTTTTTCCAATGTAGGGAATCCCACACGAGCACGGGATCAAATAAACACCTTTCGCATTTTCATCACCTTAAATTTAGGGAAGCTATTGAGATTGAGAAAAGACCCGTAGGTTGAACATGGATGATGGGTGGAAAGTTAGCAATTGTTGGATTCCATCTCTTTGCTCTCAGTAGTGGTCCTGCCTCTTTTGTTTTTCTCTTCTTTGGTTTCCCCATGTTTTTTGCTTCATATGTGTTTGATGTTTGATGTTCTGTTATTTATTTTATTCTTTAAATATTATTTCTAATGCTGCCATAATTTTAGACTAATTTTTTTTTATTTTTTTATCTATCTTATTTAGTTCTTTTAGTCTAGTTGAATTTATATTTATTTTTAATTTTATTGACTTAATCTTTAATCTTTATTTTTATTTTTATTTGTTATTTGATTTGGTCCTTATTTTTATTTTATTACTATAGGATGGGATTTATTTAGTTCATTTATGTATTGGTTAATTTCATTTTCAACCATGTTGAACATCTAATTTTTCCATAGATTTTGACCTCATTTCTATTTATTTATTTATTTTTAGAGTTAATTTATTTATCTATTTTATTGTTGTTGTACTTTATTTTATTTTTCCTTTTATTGACTTATTCTTTTTAGTTTTATATTTATTTTTTGATTTATTTTATAGTAACTATTTTGTTAGTTTTAATTTTAATTTGGACTAGATAAGTTTTAATTTTAATTTGTTTATTTATTTATTGTCATTTTCATTTTTGACCGTTTTTAATGTTTATTTTTCATAGATTTTGATCGTTTTTTTTTCTGCATGATATATATATATATGGATAGTCGGATCAACCAATAACCAATTTATTTTATTTTAATATGATATAGATCACAAAATTTTACATTCTCAAATACTGAATATATTTTAAAAAACAAAAAAAATTACAATTTTACTTAAAATCATATTACTTATTTAAAAAAAAAAAATCATTTCACCTATAAAATACACTACACACTTTATAATATATATTATTAAATTATATATATAATAATAAAATATACATTTCAATATTTAATACATTATTTTTAAACTGAGGCGTGGCTTTTGATTTACAAACACAATTCACTGCCACACCAATAAGCAAGCTTACATTTCGTCCTCCTCTACCAAGTGGCTCGTCAAAGCTGATACACAAAATTCTTCGTTTCAAGCCTGAAGTTGTTGTTCGTTGTGTTGAGGAAGCCCAAAGTCGAAATGTCAAAGATTTGGAGAAAATCTTGGACGAAATGATTTCATAAATAATTGCACTCATTTTTATATTTTCCTTACTTTGAGTTCCATTTCCATCAATCCGCTCTTCCCGTTTTGTTTTGAGAACACGAGAACCCTGAAAAGTAGTGATATTTGTCGGATCATCGTTATCTGTATTTTCTTCACCGAAAGCTGCTTTTCATACATTTCCTCCCCCAATTTCGTTTAACACTAGATCCTCCTCAACCGTTCACCACTGCAAAACTTGCACTCAACCCAATCTTCACGTTAGTAAATTTATATACATATTCGATGTACAAGTGTAAGGACAATATTCACGCTTCCATATTTTATATTTTATACGTACTTACCAATCCCAATCAATTTTATAAAATTTTAAAGTGTGAAGGGATTAACTCAACATAAATCGTTTTCAAAGATTTGTAATATTGTTTTTTTAATTATATTTAAATTTAAATATAGGGTTAACCATCATCATCAATATATTACATATTATTGTGTAAAGTAAGTAATTAAATTATGATCATATTTATAAGTATCAAGGTTAATTAATTATTATTATTTTATTTAAATAATAAAATAAATTTTTTTATAATTTTTTATTTAAAAAATAAACTTAAAATTCGTTATAATTAATAATTGTTTACATTGGTCCTAGGAAATTGAATGAGGAGAAATGAACTGAAAATTAAAATTATTGGAATTACATATGTATGCTTGTCATTTTATTTTATTATAAAGTTATGTTAATGTTTTGTATCTAAATAGGAATTTAATATTTGAATTTGAATAATTTACTAGAACTCATGGTATCCATGTGTAGATTCATCTTAACTCTGATTGGGAGGGATCAAATCTCGAGATAGAAATAGAAATATTTTAGGATACAAAGATATTTGATCCTTCTTGGCTTCGGGTAGATTTGGAATTAAGATGGATCTAAAATAGCATAGATATTTAAAAAGATAAAGCACATTAATTTGTATTAAGGTTATTAGAAGTCATCAATTGTGACTTAACGAGATTGTACATTCATTTATATTAAGGTGATTACAAGTTATCAATTAATTTTCCAAAAAAATACACTAAAATTAGTATAGTAAAAGATAAAGTAAAAAAAGTATAAATATGAATTCTTAATTCATGTTTTTTAATTTCTAAAAAAAAAAAAATACTTTTATTCTTATAAAATTTAAAGTTTTTAAAAATTCTAAATATTTATTTAATAATTTTTATTAATTTTTTATATTTTTTCAAATATAAAATAATAAAAAATTAATTAAAAATGAAATATATATTATTTATATAATTTTTTTTTAATATATTTTAATATATTACTTTTTACATTTTTCAAAATAATCGAATTGTAATAAGCTAAATTTTATATTTATGAAAGAAAATGTTTTTAAAATCTTGAATATGCTATTTTTTAATACATGGATTAAAATATTTACATAAACCATTTCCAATTTTCTTAAATTAATTTAAATAAAAAATTAAAAACAAAAAACTCAAATATTTTTGTAAGTAAATTGCTAAGTTTATGATTTAACAAAAATATATCAAAGCTCATCAATTATTATCCCTAATGCCCCAACTCATCTTTATGAAATACTATTTAGGTATTAACCAAGTTATACATTATGATATTCTATCAGTACTTTTACACATATCAACTCTAACTTTATGAAAAACTATTTATGTATTAACCAAGTTATACATTGTGGTATTCTATTACTTTTTTCACATGTCAATTTTGTGCAAAGGTCATAAACAAAATGAGCAAAGGTCATAAGGAGAATTGTAGCTTGATTCTTCTAGCTTATGAACCATTGAATACAGTTAATTTCTATGTTGAATAAGAATGTGTAAAGGTTTGTTGTTACATCAATACAATATGCTTTAGTAATGTTTAAAACAACAACATTGTCTCAAGTTGAGTGGGTGATTACTTATGTTAAGGGTGGTAGTTAACTAATAAACTTCTATATACACCAAAATCAATATATACTAATAAACTTTCAAACCTACAATATTTTAATTTAGTATTTCTAAAGTAAAACTTACTTCACAAGATCTATTTTGAATTTTTTTCTAAAATACAACTGGTAATCCAACAAAACTAACAATATATTAATTCACTTGCTTTTTACCCTCCACATTCCCTAACCACAACTAATAATATATTTCACTTACTTTTTGCTTTGTACATTCCCAAAACTCTTATAGGCTTTCCTTTGAGCCTTTGCTAGCATATATGCATATTTCTACACACCAATATACAGTGCGAAAGAAAAAGCAGGTCACTTCATTCGAGATAAGAACACCTAGCCAAGAAAAATCCACATTCATTATGAGTCGACATCATGACTCCGTTTTGCAGTTCCTTTAGGGCGAGCCTTATTTCCACTGCTATTGATCCATTAATGCCCCTTAAGAGTACCACCGGTGTCTGCATGGTCAGGCTGAAGTACACTTTACATCTACGGATCATCATGCATGGACATGGGCATGGGCAAACAATAACCAGCACTCGATAGCAGCTCCATCATACATGTATGGACATGCAAACGAAAAAACCTCCTGCTGAGAAAGTATTCCAATCTTCACCGGAAAACACTGACGCGACAACATGGGTACAAGCCCCCCAAACACCACCTGATACAATACGATGCTACATACGATCTCACTATACACGGATTTGAATTTTGAAAAGCAGCCGCGCCCAAACAGGGAAATTTGAATTTTGAAAAGTAGCCCCGCCCAAACAATGAAATTTGAATTTCAAATTAGTAGATGGCTAAATCAGTTTCAGTTTCATTCCTCCGAAAGGCGTGAGGATCCACATTAATTTACAACCATCACCATAAGGGTGGTCGCTTCGGACGATATCCTTCAACTATACCGAAAATCTCATGGAAATTCATCCCTGCTCCTGAATGGCCATGGAATAGTTGTGTATGGCCATGCACCAAGAAATGCGATGTCTACAGCTTCGGGATAGTGTTGCTGGAGTTGGTGTTCGGCCGGAAGAACTTAGGGCTGCTCGGAGGAAAGTGCATGGATCTGGTTGATAAGAGTCTTGGGGATAACAGTGTTGGAAATGACGAAGAACTGGACGAGACGTCCTCAGTAACTGACACTCCAATTTAATCGTTTGTCGCTTCGTAAATTGAAAGCTGCAAAGACTCATCTCTGAATTTTTGCCGTTATTTTGCAATGTCCCTATTGATAACTTGGGTTCTTTCATATATGATACATGCGCCTTTATAAAGACGAAGAACAACGGTGGCACAATCATAAAAGAAGAGGATATTGTGTCGTTCTGCAGAGAGAAGATGTCGCATTACATAGTTCCCAAGGTTGTTGTCTTCACAGACCTCCCCAAGACTCTCACGGGTAAAATACAGAAGAACCTGTTGAGAAAGAGAGCCAGCCATCTCCAAATCCCAACTTCAACAGCACCAATGCCTACTCGAACTCTCCTGAAGAAAGCACCACCATCGAAACAACTAAATCGAGCACAATATGGCAATTATCTGCACGGGCAGTTCAACATCATCCTATCCCAGCTTTAGATAAATAAATCTCAGCAGGCCTCTGCTATATATATCTCAGGCATCCACAACGATAAGCTTTATGTTATAGGAAAACCTGGCATGATCAATAGTATTTTCAACAATGTTGTAGGTATATTACCAATATTAAAAATTCCTCATATGTCTTATATAAATATTCTTCCAAGCGTACATAGTTGGAAATGTTTGTATATTACAAAGTAAAATTGAATGGTTACAACTTATCTTAGTATCCGTAAAGAGTATTTCAATAAGATGCTTAAATACTTTAAATTGGTAGAAATCATGTAAAGAGATGAGCATTTTTCTCTGCAGCTTGGTATAATGATTTTGAAAATCTCTGCAGATAAGCATCTTTAAGTTTTATCTTATATTATAACATGTTTATTTTTCTTGTATTATAATTTAAATTTTCCCTAGTTTAAACTTCTCTTTTCCTACGCCTCACTTTATATTTATATATATTCTCAAGCTCTTAAGTAATTTTATCAGCCTCATAAATAATTTTATTAACAAGAGAAAATTCACATATTATTTTCTGATACTTAAATGATTTTATCAAAATGAAAAAATTCATATACTATTTTGTGAAGGTTGAATGTTTGTTACTTTTGAGAGTAAGATAATAGGAAAATAAGAAAGTTAAATTTAAGAATAAAAAAAAAAGTTAAAATTATTTTAATATCTTATTTTAAGAAAGATATAATATATGAGCTAAGAGGGATCACATTTATTTAGGTGTAAATTTATTTTAGAATGCAAAAAACAATGTTGAAGTTTTATTGTTGAAATTGTATTTTTGAATGTTACAAAAATTATATAACACGTGTATTGACTCATTCTAACAGAGCACATTAAACTGGTTTTTTTATTATTAATATATTTTTAAATATATCTATTATTAATATATTTGTAAATATATCTCAATATTAATTCATATTAAAATATTTAAATAAGCTCTATTTTTTATTGTTTAAATTGTATTTTTGAATATTATAAAGATTACATAACATGTGTATTGAGTCATTTTATCAACAAATGTCTAAACATTTAACTATATGAAGAAGACATTCGAACTAATAGAGTTCTATAGTTACAAGCTTAAAGAATGTCTTATATGAATCATAAGTGTCAAAGAAGATCTCCCTTTTAAAATTCACATATTATTATTAGAAATCATGGTTTGACTACCCTATTGGATGGGAGTCAAACCATGATTTCTCTTGACGACTTGGTTTAGGAGAGTTTTTTTAGTTGGGGTGTTCCTTCTCATGTGGTTTATTATTATCATGGAGTCTCCAAGGATTTGGAGCGTATTGATTCCTTTGATGATGGCCAACTTCATTCCAAAGGGTAACCCATAAGCCTCAACTTCGTTGTTAGTTTTTCGTCCTAAACTCCAAGCATACCTGTATTTGATGTTTCCTTCAGGATTTATGAGAATACCTCCCCCTCTTGCCACCCCAATGAAAAAATATTAAAATGAAACATATGTAATAATAAATTTGGCTAATGTGTTGTAAACTGTTTTAAATTTTCCCTCCAATCACTATGATGTTGGTTGAGTTTCAACATGAGCATCCCTTGCACAAATTTTAAACAATATTATTGAATTTTATAGCTTTTATTTAGTGATTTGGATGAGAAAACAATTTAGCTTGGAATTTTCATTAGTGTCTATGGTGTCTAATCACACTGTTATGACATATATTTTGAATAATTCAAAATTTAATTAAAATATATTAAAATGATACGTATGTAATAATAAATTTGGCTAGTAAAATGTGGTAAGAAATTTTAACTTTTCCCTCCTATCACAATAGGTTTCAACATGAGCATCCCTTGCACAATTTTTTATCAAAATTATCAAATTTGTATGGCTTTGGTGCAATGGTTTGGATGGACAAACAATTTACATTTAAATTTTCATTAATGATTGTGACGTAGAGTTTGAATAATTCAAATTTTAATAAGAAAATATTTAAATGAAACATTTTTAATAATAAATTTGGCTAATAGAATGTGTGCTAATTCTTTTAATTGTCCCCTCCAATCACAATGGTGTTTTCCCAATATCAACATGAGCATCCCTAGCATATTTTTTACCAAATTCATTGAATTTATATGGCTTTGTTGTAGTGGTTTGGATCGGGAAACAATTTACATTTAAATTTTCGTAGATTTGAAAAATTCAAATTTTAATTAAAATAAATAAAAATAGTGTATATGCAACTTAACTCCCAATCTATAAAAGGCTTAGAGGGATCCAATATCTCTAGGTGCAAACCTCTTTTTTGAGAGAAAAACTTGAGGAAACGTTTGCACCTCTATAGTTTTGATCCCTCTAAGCTCTTGATAGTTTTCTGACTTAAGATGGATCTACACTAATTATTTTTATAATTTAGTTTATTTTTTATGATTTCTAATCCTAGTAATGTGAAATGTATGATAACATTGTTTTGATTCCTATTGACATTAAGGATATATAATTTATATGAATATACTAGTATATTTTTATATTTAAAAAATATTTTTAAGCAATAAAACGTTATGATTACATCTATAATGGTGTAATCCAATTTTAGCCCAAAATTCCACAGGGTCTTGAATAGATGGTGATCGAGTGTTCTGTTAAGGCACTCCTTGATGTGAAACTACCGGTTCAATTCCCTGCCCGACCGAGATGATATTGTAGTCCTGCCAAGCTTATAAAAAAAATAAATTTATCCCCAAAAAAATATAAATGATTCTTTAAACAAAAAGAATTTCTAAATATAAATTTAGATTTATAAATGTTTCTAAAAATAAAATTATAAATACTATCTTAGTCATATAAGTTAAATAGTTGGTGTCTCAAGGGGAAAACTCAATTGGTGATCAAAGTAATGAGAGATCCAAGCCTTAAATCCCCTCTATTATGACTGGGTTTATAGAGAGGAGGATAGGTCGCTAGTGTCTAAGTTCCTCTTGGATAAAATAAAATAAAATAAAATATTAAATGGTTGGTAAATGTATATGGTTATCAATCATAATACACATCAAAACACTTACTTCATCATGCATCTCAAGTTGCTAAAATTACAATAATTTAATTTGAAATAATAATTACTATTAAATATGAAAATATATAAGTTAATTTAAGCATATATACATTTAAAAAAAAATGTAACAAGATTATTGACTATGGAGATTCACCCCCACCTTATCAAGGGAATTCTTAGTTGTAAATAGGATTTGTTACAATATCATGACTTATTAATGAAGTCTTTTGTTTCTCGTGAAACTCTTCAAGTATTTTGTGAAGCCAAATGATTTCTTTTGTAGAATGAGTTGTTGCAACATATTCAACTTCAGTGGTAGAATCAGCAGGAACATACTGCTTACGTGATCTCCAACTGATTGATGTTGATCCAAAACTCATAAAATATCCAGAAGTAGAGACCCCATTCTCCGTATCTCCACCAAAATTAGAATCTCAATAGTCGGTGAGATGGAAATATGCATCTTTGGAATATTTGATGCCATATGTTCGAGTTCCTTTCAAATACTTGAGCACTCGCTCCGCTACATTGCAATGAACTTCACATGGCTGATTCATGAATCTAGAAAGTATCCTTACAACAAAAGCTATGTCACGTCGAGTAGTAGTAAGAAAATTCAAACTTCCAATAAGTTGTGTCTACTTTGTTGGATCCTCAAACGTACCTCCTTCAGTGGAAGTAAGTTTCAAATTATGCTCCAAAGGAGTAGCAACAAGGTTACAATATTGCATCCCAAATCTGTCCAATATCTATCCAATATACTTCTTCTGAGAAATAAAAAGATATTTGGGTTTCTGATCAACTTCAATCCCTAAATAATAATGCAATAAATCCAAATCTGTCATGTCAAAATTTTTCATTAACTCTCTTTTAATGGACGCTATATAATCATCATTATTTCTTGTAATAATTGAATCATCTACATAGACAACCAAATATACAACCGAATTTCTAACTTTATTAAGAAAAAGAGTTGCATCATCTAGGTCAAACAACTTATAATTCAACATGAGAAGGTGTTCAGATAGTTTTTCATACCATGCACAAGATTCCTATTTCAGTCCATACAACACCTTTACCAACTTACATACCTTTTTCTCTTTACCTTTAATAGAAAAACCTTCAAGATGAAACATATAAACATCCTCCTTCCAATCACTATTCAAAAATGTTGTTTTAATGTCTATATGGTGTATCTTCCAGCTATTCTGAGCTGCAAGAGAAAATAAAGTTCTAATTGTGCCCCATTTTTTTATAGGAGCAAATGTCTTTGTGTTGTTAACACCTTCCTTTGGAGCATAGCCTTTTGCTACATGCCTTTCCTTGTATTTATCAAGAGAACTAATTTCCTTGTACTTGATCTTATACACCCATTTACAACCAATAGGTTTGATTCCAATAGGAGGATCCACTAACCTCCAAGTTCCATTATTTTTAAGTGCATCATATTCCTTTTTCATTTCATCCTTTTATTCATCACAATTAGCTTCTTCAAAACAACTCAGTTCACTAATTGTAGAATGATTGAATCCACGATTATGAGAAATGTTACCTGAACTCGAAGTAACATCACCTTTAGAAGAATTTCCTGTTTCAAAATCATCATAATTTCTTGGAAATCAATGAACACGTGTGGATCTTCGTAAAGGTTTCTGAATTGGTTGTGATGGTTTCTCATCTTGAAAAACAGGCTTAAGAAAAAGCTCTTCAAGAGTAATTTATGGTCCTGCAGAAACATTAGTATCATCCAAGTTTTATTGAACAATAACATTCTCATGAGTCAAAGATGGAAGAACCACAGACTGATCTAGAATGGGAACCCCCCCTTCAGTATGTGGAACATCATTGTCATATTCAAAATAGAACTTTTTGGATCCAAAATAGACATATTTATCGAAAAAATAAACATATAATATTAATAGTAATATATAATCTTAGAAATTAAATTAAATGATATAAAGTAAATAATTTATGGTGTCTAATTTTTTTAAATTTTATTTTTTTGGTTTGAATTTGATGATATAATTTTGGGTGATATTGTGATTTTAGGTTTTTAAAATATATTTTTGAATGTTTAAATGGATCATCTCCACATAGTCTATCATTTATCTACCACCTCTCTCTATGTATCTCTCTCATGGTTTCTGACCGTCTTCCCCTCACTTCCTCTTCCTCTCTCTCTATCCCTAACTCCCACTCTCCATATTCATATTCCCCTATGTTCTTCTCTCCCTCTCTCTACCTGTCTCCCTCCCTGCCTCTCTATGTCCTTACCTTCCATTCACTCTCCCCCTTTTCCTCTCTCCTCCTCCATGCTTTGAGACTTCCCTCTCACTTATCCTCCTCCTCTCTCTCTCTCTCTCTCTCACACACACACACACACACACACACACACACACACACACACACACAATTTCTCTCTTATTATCTCTCCATCCTTTACTTTTCTCTCTCTACCTCTATAATTGTATCATATCGCCTCCCTATCCCCCACTCTCTCTCAAATTTTTTCTCTATCCTTCAAAAGTAGAGTAATGATAGAAGGAGAGAGAGAAAGGGAGAGTGTAGTAAAGGTAAGAGAGGGAGAGGGAGGAAAGGAGAAATAGAAGTGGAAGAAAGAGAAGGGTATCGAGGGAAGGAGGGAAGGAGTAGAGGGAGATATGTGGAGAGAAATAGAGTAGCATTCAATGAGAGAGAGAGAGAGAGAGAGAGAGAGAGAGAGAGAGAGAGAGAGAGAGAATGTGTTGGTTAGAGTGTGTGCGTGTTCATTTTTTTGACTGAATGCGAGAATTATTGTGTGTATGTTAGAGATAAATATATAAATAGGTGGGGAAATATGGTTGGGAGATAGATATGGATAGAGGGATGGAAGGAAGGGTGGAGAGATAGAGTAAAGGAGCGAAGGAGAGGGGGGAAGGGAGAAAAGGGGGGTATAAGGTAGAGTGATACAGAAAGAGAGAGGAAAGAGATGGGGATGGAGATAAAGGTGGTATGGGAGAGGGGGGTGAGGGAGATGAACAAAGAGATATAGGTATGGAGGGATAGAGTGTGGGGAGAGAGAGAAAATGAGGTGAGGAGGAGAGATAGATTAGTGATGAGGTTCAAAAGGGGTGAGAGAGAAATGGGGGGAAGAGAGAGAGAGAGAGAGAGAGAGAGAGAGAGAGAGAGAGAGAGAGAATATGTAGGACGGGGATAAGGAAAAATGGAGAGAGGGGTACATATGGTGAGAGAGTGTGAGAGGGAGAGATGGGGAGAAGATGGAGGTGGGAGAGAGAGAGAGAGAGAGAGAGAGAGAGAGAGAGAGAGAGAGAGACTATGTAGGGAGGGGGAGAAGGAAAAATGGAGAGAGGGGTGTATATGGTGAGAGAGTGTGAGAGGGAGGGTGGGGAGAAGATGAAGGTGGGAGAGGGAGAGGGAGAGTGAGGGGTTGAGGGATAGATGGGATGAGAAGGAGAGAGAAAAATAGATATTAAGAGATAGATGGAGACTAAGGGGGAAATAAAGTTTGAGAGAGATATAGAAGGGGGGGAGTTAGAGAGAAAGAATTGGAAATATAATAGGATGTAGAGAGTGAGCCAGAGGAGGGGGTGAGTTAGAGAGAAAGAGATGGAAATATAATAGGATGTAGGGAGTGAGTTAGGGGGGGGGTGGGAGAGAGGGAATGAGTGAGAGAAAGCGGGGTGGAGGGCGGAAGAGAAAGAGAGAGGGTAGATAAATATAAAGTGAGAGTGAGAGTGGAAGTGGAAATTATGATAGAGGGGGGAGGGAGAAATGCATTATAGAGGGAGGAAGGGGGGAGAGTGGTAGGGGAAGGAAATGGAGGGGAGAGAAAGAGATGTGGGAGAGAGACAAAGGTAAAGAGATGGAGGGAGAGAGGGATATAAAGAGAAGGGAGGGAGGGAAGGAGGGAGAGATAAGGATAGAGAGAAAAGGGTGGAAATGGATAATGTGATAGATAGAGAGTGAGATAAAGTGGTGGTAGAGAGGGATATGTTGGGAAACATTGAGGGGGGGGGAGGAGTGTGGAGAGAGAAAGGTAGAGTAGGTGAGAGAGGGGGAGAGAGAGAGGTAGATCATGTGAGAGAGAGAGAGAGAGAGAGAGGCATATAAGAGGGGGGGAATGTAGTAAGAGAGGAAGAGAGGATGGAGAGAAAGAATGGGATGAGAGAAAGAGACAACGATGGGGAAAAAAGAGGGATGGAGGGGTAGGGAGAAATTGAAAAGGGGGGGAAGTGCAAGAGAGGAATGTGGTCATAGTTAGAGAGAGAGATGAAATTAGAAGGAGATAAAGGGATAGAGGGAGAAAGAGTGATTGATTGAGTGAGTGAGTGCGTATTTTTGTATGTGTGTGTGATAGAGAGAGAAAAAGAGGTGGGGAGAAGAGAGAAATGGGGGATAGATAGGTGTGGAATGTTGTGAGAGGGATAGGGGATAGAGATAGAGAGAGATGAAGGAAAGGAAATAGAGGGAGGGGGAAGAGATATATTTAAGGGGAGAGAGAGAGAAAGAGAGAGAGAGAGGTAGTTAATAGAGGAGGAGAGAGGGGGGGAGATAGATAGATAAATATGGAGAGAGAGGGCGGGGGAGCAATAAAGAGGGGAGGGAGATAAGTAGATAGGGAGAGGGAGGGATATGGAGGGAGGGAAGCAAATAGAGTGGTAGAAGGGGAGAGAGGGATAGATGGTGGAGGTGGGAGAGAGAGAGGGAGAGATAGAGAGAGGGAGAGGGAGAAAGAGGGAGATGGAAGGAAGGATTCACAACACTTTTTTGGGAAGATTCTTGGCAGCAGCGTGAGAAACTTTTTTCTCGACTTGATCTTGCAGAACTCTTCATATTTACAAATCTACCAAATAATCGGATAATTAGTCATTATTGGACTCCTCACCAGGTAAGTCAATGGCAGAAATGGAATGTGAGAACAGATTGGCCAGGAGCACCAGAAACCATCCAATGGAACAATCTCGATAAGGAGTTGAAAACAAGGAAAATCACTATTAAAACATGAAGTGATACCTTACGATGGGGATACCAAACCAAGGGAACCTTCACTATCAAAGAATCCTACAACATTCAGAGCCAGAATAATAATCCTCATGGGCGCTCCATCCGGAAGAAAATCTGGTCTATGAATCATTGGACTAAAGTAGCATATTTCCTCTAGCTCCTCAGTCATAGGAAAATTTTAACCTAGGATAATTTACAAAAGAGAGGTATGATAGGACCATCTTTTTGTTATATGTGTAATCAGTTTTCTGAAACAATTGAACATCTCCTTAATTCATGCCCATTTGCTGAGGCTATTTGGAGCAGATTGGATCAAACTTTCAAACAAACAGATAGAGACCCTCTCAGTATTAATACAAATTTGTTAGCTTGGCGCAAAGGAGGTTATAAATGTGGTGTATTGAATCGTGCTTGGCAATTATCAATAGGCTTCTTACTTTGGGGTCTTTGGAAGGAACAAATTTATCGGATATTCCGAGGAGAGGAACAAAACCTTCATAATATTTGGGCAAAACTCATTGATAATATCCGAGAAACAATCCTTATGGAAAAATTGATGGAGGATGACTGGAAAGCAGAAGGGATCGAAGGACAAATTCTCAGAAGCATAAATCCGCATTCTCACATGCTATCTCCTACTCTTTGGAAATTTCGGCCTCCTAGACAAGAAGTTCAAGATAAATGGACATCTCCACAAATTGGTTTTCTCAAACTTAATTTTGATGGAGCTTCAAAAGGCAACCCAGGACTTGCTGGTATTGGAGGAATATTTCGGAACTCCCAAGGAGCAGCATGTCGAGTGTATGCCATGGACCTGGGACATGCTACCAATAATGAAGAAGAGATGAATGCACTTAAACAGGGTCTGATTATAGCCATAAGGGAGAATTACCAGTGCTTAATCATTGAAGGAGATTCTGCTATGGTTATTGTCGTTTTAACGAAACTTCAGAAAGGAACGAAGTGGGAGAAAATCAGTAAGAGTTGGCGAACAACAACCTTAATTCATGAAATAGGCTTGTTGGTTAACCAAATTCAATATATAGTTTCCTCTCATATCAGTAGGAAAGTTAATTAGGTAGCAGACTACCTTGCTAATTGAGGATGTAATAATGTTGATCGTCCTCTAGATATTACTCCTTCCAACAGAATTTGGAATATTGAACTTCATTCTATACAACTAATTCTTTAGCAAGATAACCAAGTAGATCCCCGATCGGGGTGTCAGATAGTTGATTTATGAAGGCTGCCGCCATCCTCTTCACATCCTTCGAGCCTTTATGGTTAATTATAATCCTATGCACGGTCTTACCATCCCACGATGGATGGGTATCATTTCAATGAACAATTGGCGAGCATACATTAACTACATGGCTCGTTCCCTGAATATAGCAACCTTCCCTTGTAAGCTTTTCTTTCTATCTCTCTGCATTCTGTTTACTTTGCTCTGCTCTGTGGAAGGAGTTCACGACCAGCAAGGAGCTTCATGCCTGCACTCCGACATTCCGCCAAGGTGTCCAGGGTATGTGATATCCTTTTCCTCAAATATCTTTTGGGATTCTTCTCTGGATAAGTTCTTTGAGTTCACTACTGTTTGTATGGTTAAAAAGTCTGCTCTACTCTGTTCTTGGGGTTTTGTAGTTTTGCATGTCTCTGAAATCACAGTGGAAGCTCGTATAATCCCCTCTTTTCGCAGTCTAGACCATCATAGTATTCAAATAATGGTATATTATAGGTTAAATGGGACTGTTTGTTGGATAAATGGGACTGTCTGTAGGTTAAATGGGACTCTCTATTCGCTGTTCTTTCCTCAAGCTGTTACTCATACTTTAATTTCCACAATTGTTCTGGGCATAGAAAAGGTATCTATGTATCTTTTTATTACATCTGTTATTCGAGTCAATCTAAAGTCTCAGGCATTGGGTGTATGTTCAAATACCCTGACTTCTATTTATCTTGCTAAGTTGCCTCTTATATAGTTGATAAGATCTGTGTCAAATCCTCTCATCTGTTTCCATGATATTACAGCCTACTTTCATTCCATGATTCCCAATTATACAGTCAATTCTCCTCATCCTCTGCAGCGTTTTCCTCTTATTCTACTCCAGAGGAAATTCTACTATTTTCACAGCTATAGTTTCACTATTAAGGGTATCTATTTCACTGGTCCTCCCCTGTCTCCAGATAGTATGCCTCAAACAAGAGCAGGTTCTTCTACAACAACTGATATTCCTCCTAGAAAAATAGGAAGGAAAACAAATTCAGAGGCCTTGGAAACTATGGCTACGATTTATGAGGAAACAACTCCTGAAGATATTAAGAGTTCAATTGAGACATGGGAACAGGATTCTGAGGAAGATGATATGGATATCAGTGAGCAACAAGCTAGAATGGAATTCATCCTGGACCCGGCGAGTACAAGGGGGAGAGTCTCCCTATTTCAACAGAGTGTGAATACCTATTGGAAAATTAAATGTGTCCTGGCTAAAGCTTTGATGAGCCTACAGGAAAAGGAGGTTAAATTGCATTCTTCAGTGCTTTTCGAATTCCAGGCTATGAAGCAAGAAATGCGGGAGATGGCGAAGGTTCAGCACCAACAAAATGCTTGAATTGGTAACATTGAGCAACAACTCAGATTGCTTCAAGCAGAGGTCTCTGTTGTTTCTGCAAAAGCTCCAAAAGAATCATCTGATGGATAATCAGATTTCTATTTTACTTCATTTTTGAATGACTTTAAATAGTTTTTATCTGTTTAGTTTAATATGTAATTTATTTGGACATTGTCGTGATAAACTAGAGGCAACTAGAAGACAGAAACAATTTCAATTTTGGTATGCATTTAACTCTTTAAGGTGCTCAACAGACCTAGTTTCCTTTGGGCAAGTTGAGGCACCTTGACACTGATGTATTTATTTTTGCAACTTGCTCTTATAATAGAAATGGCTAGGTACTACGGAATTTACAAAAAAAAAAAAAAAGGAAAAAAAAAACATTTTTAATATGAATTAATATTGAGATATATTTAAACATATATTAATAATAAAAAACCATTTTACTATGGTCCACATAATGAAGCTCAAGCTCACCAAAAATGCTATATCTAGCACCATCTCCATGAAACTCCATGAAACTCATGCTCAACTTCTATGTTGGTTGAGCAGAGGCTTATTCTACATTCCAGTGTGAAGAAGATGTGTAAGTATGTTCATCCCTCTTAAAATAAAAATAAATATTTTATAAATAGAAAAACAATGTCGGTTAAAATAAAAAGGAAAAACTAATATTTTAATATGAATTAATATTGAGATATATTTAAAAATATAGTAATAAGAAAATAACCATTTTACTATGGTCACCACAAATTCTATCTCTAGCACCATCTCCATGAAACTCATAATCAACTTCCACACAATGACTACAATCTACATGATCATCAACATGAATAGATGAATTATGTTACTCCAACCAGGTTAAACCCAATTTAGAGTCACATAATTGTCCTAGTTTCTCATAGTGTTGTCCTAGTTTCTCATAGTGTTAGTCATAGTAATAGTCATTGTGTTTGTAAAGTTCATATTCATTAATAGTGTAATATATTCATTTTACTCTATTCAATTAGAAATAGTAAACATGGTTGACTGGATATGTAAGGGTAAATGGAATGGTATTAGTTTCTATTTATTACATTGTCTATTTCATATTAGTGATTAGAATACTATTACATATTAGTGATTGGAATACTACTAATATATGTAAGTATAATAAAAGGGAGATCTTTTTGGACACTTATGATTCATATAAGACCTTCTTTAAGCTTGTAACTATAGAACTCTATTAGTAGACTCTTCGAATGTCTTCTTCATATAGTTAAATGTTTAGACATTTGTTGATAAAATGACTCAATACACATGTTATGTAATCTTTATAATATTCAAAAATACAATTTAAACGATAAAAAATAGAGCTTATTTAAATATTTTAATATTAATTAATATTGAGATATATTTACAAATATATTAATAATAGATATATTTAAAAATATATTACTAATAAAAAAACCAGTTTAATGTGCTCTGTTAGAATGACTCAATACACGTGTTATGTAATTTTTGTAACATTCAAAAATACAATTTCAACAATAAAACTTCAACATTGTTTTTTGCATTCTAAAATAAGTTTACACCTAAATAAATGTGATCCCTCTTAGCTTATATATTATATCTTTCTTAAATTAAGATATTAAAATAATTTTAACTGTTTTTTTTATTCTTAAATTTAACTTTCTTATTTTCCTATTATCTTACTCTCAAAAGTAACAAACATTCAACCTTCACAAAATAGTATATGAATTTTTTCATTTTGATAAAATCATTTAAGTATCAGAAAATAATATGTGAATTTTCTCCTGTTAATAAAATTATTTATGAGGTTGATAAAATTATTTAAGAGCTTGAGAATATATATAAATATAAAGTGAGGCGTAGGAAAAGAGAATTTTAAACTAGGGAAAATTTAAATTATAATACAAGAAAAATAAACATGTTTCAATATAAGATAAAACTTAAAGATGCTTATCTGCAGAGATTTTCAAAATCATTATACCAAGTTGCAGAGAAAAATGCTCATCTCTTTACATGATTTCTACCAATTTAAAGTATTTAAGCATCTTATTGAAATACTCTTTACGGATACTAAGATAAGTTGTAACCATTCAATTTTACTTTGTAATATACAAACATTTCCAACTATGTACGCTTGGAAGAATATTTATATAAGACATATGAGGAATTTTTAATATTGGTAATATACCTACAACATTGTTGAAAATACTATTTATCATGCCAGGTTTTCCTATAACATAAAGCTTATCGCTGTGGATGCCTGAGATATATATAGCAGAGGCCTGCTGAGATTTATTTAACTAAAGCTGGGATAGGATGATGTTGAACTGCCCGTGCAGATAATTGCCATATTGTGCTCGATTTAGTTGTTTCGATGGTGGTGCTTTCTTCGGGAGAGTTCGGGTAGGCATTGGTGCTGTTGAAGTTGGGATTTGGAGATGGCTGGCTCTCTTTCTCAACAGGTTCTTCTGTATTTTACCCGTGAGAGTCTTGGGGAGGTCCGTGAAGACAACAACCTTGGGAACTATGTAATGCGGCATCTTCTCTCTGCAGAACGACACAATATCCTCTTCTTTTATGATTGTGCCACTGTTGTTCTTCGTCTTTATAAAGGCGCATGTATCATAAATGAAAGAACCCAAGTTATCAATAGGGACATTGCAAAATAAAGGAAAAAATTCAGAGATGAGTGTTTGCAGCTTTCAATTTACGAAGCGACAAACGATTAAATTGGAGTGTCGGTTACTGAGGACGTCTCGTCCAGTTCTTCGTCATTTCCAACACTATTATCCCCAAGACTCTTATCAACTAGATCCATGCACTTTCCTCCGAGAAGCCTTAAGTTCTTTTGGCCGAACACCAACTCCAACAACACTATCCCAAAGCTGTAGACATCGCATTTCTTGGTGCATGGCCATAAACAACTATTCCATGGCCATTCAGGGGCAAGGATGAATTTCCATGAGATTTTCGATATAGTTGAAGGATATTGTCCGAAGCGACCACCCTTATGGTGATGGTTGTAAATTAATGTGGATCCTCACGCCTTTTGGAGGAATGAAACTGAAACTGATTTAGCCATCTACTAATTTGAAATTCAAATTTCATTTTTTGGGCGGGGCTACTTTTCAAAATTCAAATTTCCCTGTTTGGGCGCGGCTGCTTTTCAAAATTCAAATCCGTGTATAGCGAGATCGTATGTAGCATCGTATTGTATCAGGTGGTGTTTGGGGGGCTTGTACCCATGCTGTCGCGTCAGTGTTTTCCGGTGAAGATTGGAGTACTTTCTCAGCAGGAGGGTTTTTCGTTTGCATGTCCATACATGTATGATGGAGCTGCTATCGAGTGCTGGTTATTGTTTTCACATGCCCATGTCCATGCATGATGATCCATAGATGTAAAGTGTACTTCAGCCTGACCATGCAGACATCGGTGGTACTCTTAAGGGGCATTAATGGGTCAATAGCAGTGGAAATAAGGCTCCCCGTTCATTTAGTTGCTACTTTAATCATAATGGTTATGCACGTAAATCATGACTTTAATTACGCGCAACTTCGAGGTTTTCATTTTTCGATGCATCGAATATTCTGCGATATTCTCGTCTGTGGCCAATTAACATAAACGAATGAAAATGCAAATGTTCCCTTACCTTTCTCTTTGTCTCATTATAAAGTATATAATATTTATTATAATAATATAACTAGCAATTGTATCATATGTTGTAAAGGAAAAGTTGTAAAGTAATAACATAGGAAAGAGTAGTATAGAAGAAAAAATATGTGATATGTTATGTGATTTAATTGAATATTTAACTTATAAATATGAATTATTTTATTTCAAAAAAATTATAGGTTTTGAAAATTGTTTGGATACAAAAATTAACTCAAATTTTATATAATGAAAATTGAGATTTCAAAATAAACTCAAATTTGATATAATGCAGGTAGTTTATTTACAGATTGACTACCTTTGTAGTGTCCCTATAGAATTAAACACTAAAATATTGATTTTTATATTTTCATTTAAATGTCTTAATTAATTTACTTGATAGGTCAGAATAAAGTGTTCATCGGTATCTTTTAAATAGATGTAACTATATATATATATATATATATATATATTGAAATTTATATATAATGAAATATATTTAATGAAATTGATTGTATTTTTTTTAAATGTAATTGTGTTTTTTTCTCTATGGTGTACTCATTTATATAGTTTTTTCTCTTTTGATGTACTCATCATATATATATATATATATATATATATATATACTCATTTGTATGAAGATTTGTGTGATGTATAGTTTACTTATCATTTTTTTATAATAAAAAAATAAAATAAAATTTAACTGGATAAATAACATCACGATGAAAAGAGTCCAAATTAAAATGAATTAACCAAAACAAAAATCAATAAAGGTTTTAAAATGAACTTCGCTTAAATATTTGAAATAACAAGTATAATCATGTTCACAGACCTGAATTAAGTTTCTCAAAATAACTTCTATATTACCAGAGAATCAATATATGTTTATATATAGCAAAAGTATTACCCAATTCTATTCTAACCATTTGCTAACCGTTTGACATTCATTACAGAACCAAAAGAGCCAAATTTTATCTATTCATTGGAGATGTGAAAGAGCTTTCAACTGCTTCATATATTCTAACATTTTTGGAACCTTGATAGCTAACCTTTGTAGATTAAAATATGAGTTAATAGCTAGTTTTTTCTCTCTAAGTTCATAAAATAGCAAATTCAATTGTTTTGACCTGTAGATAGTTGCTTGACCGCCTGTGAAATCAGAAGTAGCCTGCCATATCGTGTGCTTCCTTAGCAGGGGATTGGACTCCTTGAAGAAAACAAGAGGCCTAGATAACTGGACAATATAACAAATGGAAAAACACTCTACTTAGAAATTTTGATCTTAATTTTTAGTGTTCCAACTTACAACTGAATCCATAGGAGGCCTGGATAACTAGACAATATGAAAAACAGAAAAACATTGTACTTTGAAATAATGATCCTAATTTTTAGTGTTCCCACCTACAATTGAATCAACGCTCTTGTTCCATACCTCAATAACTAATGTAGTAGGCTTATTTTCAGGGAATGTTTCCTGCAGACCAGTAATATCTAACCACTGTACTTCTATCTTGCTCTTCAGTCCAAATTATAACACCTCCGAGACAAGCTTCTGCTTAGCATAGTAACATTTTACTACCAAGTCACCTTCATATCTGGAAGCACACTGTCAAAAACAAAAACAAAAAAACTTTGAATGAATAATAAGTGACCCGGAAAAACTAATAATGGCATCCATAGAAGTTAGATGTTTTTACAGTGACCTTGATCTAACATAGATCAGTGAGAAACACAAATCCGTTAAGGATCAAAAGATTTGTTGCTTAAAATATTTTAGCTCCCTTTAACATGGACCTATTCTAATGATAAGTTCTCTATAGATTTTATGTTAGGATCACAAAACAAAAAGAAGTGTTTTATCTCCCTTTAACATGGACCTATTCTAATGATAAGTTCTCTATATATTTCATGTTAAGATCACCAAACATAAAGTACTGTTAGGATGTCTTCTAGGATCTTACTGGTTAGTGGGACAAACTATATTCCATATAATACCATGAGCAGAGAAAAACCATGAGTTCTTGTAATCATGAAATTTACTATTACTAAAAGCCCCTCTTCACAACTCTTAAAAAATATACAACATTTATCTTCCATGAGCCAATTTTTAGAATTGAGGCAAAGAAATTAGTTGCCTTCTTTGAATTGGAGTGAACCACTGCACACCTCCAGTTTTCTATTTCCCTGCTTCCTGGATGGATTTCATTGTATGCACATATCCCAAATTTTCCTGGTTTTTCAGACCTGATAAGCTTAGCTGAGCAAGATATAGCAAGGAAGGGCTCTTTCTTAGCTTCAACCCAAGAGGGCTATTCTCATTCGTTGCATTGAGTGAATTATCAACCGATACAACACTTGCCTCCTGATAAAATGAAATGGGTATTAACTAAAACTTCATAAATGGTATCAATTATTATCCAAGTAGTATAAATCTACCTGGACCATAAACTTGTCACGCTTGGAGCTTGGTATTTCATGCTCCTCGCAAAACTTCTCCATGTGGGCAAATAATCAAACAGATTTACAACCTGCGATTTTTGCAATTTGCAATTTGAATTTGTTGCTTCTAGAAAATTCTCGCCCTAATTCTTGGAATATGCTGAGAATCGAACCCTAGCCAATGATGGTAGAGGACCAGAACCCAACATGAATGTTTTTGTAGTGTGATAAGCAAGGCTGGTTTTTTCTGTGAACTGGTCAATATTGAATAGATGTCTGTGAATAAACAATAAATTCTTACAGCAGCAGGAGGATTGTCACGCTATATAATTTTCTAAACATGAAAATGAAAGCCACCTCCATTGAATTAAATAATGGGTGAGGTAGCTTGTGGGTACGAAGTCAAGAAAATTACAAGTATAGAGAGTCTGAAGCTCAAAAGATCAAGGTAATCCATACTCTAGAGCAGGTGCCCCAGTTAAGAGTGATGATTGTTCTTTACCAACCAGGATAGTTGTATTAAAGCCTGGTCCTGGAAGTACTCAAAATTCTGGACCCACTTCACCACCAGGCTACTCTTCTCAATATCAAGCTGCTTTTAAAAGTCTAGGTGAATGTGAAAGAGCTAACACTCGCAATATTCTAAAGGAAGTGAGTGAAAGACTTAAGATGGGACTCAAAGAAACCAGGAAGGATGACTCTAAGTATACTCAGGAGAGTGTTAGGAGTCGGATTCATGATGGGCCCAAAGATCCAAGGGAAATTTCTCAAGAGTTTGCAAGGCAAGTGAGAGAAAGTGTGACCAGATATTTAACAAAAGACCATTCTAGATTGGGGGAACTTTCTATTTCCTTCTCTATCATTAACGACAAGAAAAATTCATTGAATGGGTCTAGAGATAGTTTTGGAGAGCTAGGCATTTGTAGAGATGCTGATGTTTCCACTTCTGTTACCAAACATTCATTGGACTACACAAACAGGTCTGGTGGTACTTCATCACATCCTATAGATAAGTCTCCAAATTCATCTGAATCTACAGTCAACAAATAAGCTAAGAAGTGTATGTCAGAGAGACTGAGGTTGACACATGGAAATGAAGGGGAGCAACAGTCTAGAGGGAATTTAAGAACATTAGGGAAAATGCTTGCTTTGCGTGAGGACCAAAAACCAATTTTCCAACCTAAGAGCTCCATAAACAACAACAAAACGAATTATGGAGCTGAAGAAAATTAACTGCAAGTTAGACATGAATCTGATACATAGAGTTAGTTGAGAAACATATGCTTTTTCATGAAATGCTGGATGAGGAAAATATGGATTTCGTATGCCAGAAGTTCATTGATGCTAAACATCTTTCCACTGATGAGAAATTGTAGCAGTCGGAAGAATTTCTTGATGAAGTAGTTTATTTCCCCTGCTTCCTGGATGGATCTCACTGTATGCACATATCCCAAATTTTCTTGTTTTTTCAGACCTAATAAGCTCAGCTGAGCAAGATATAGCAAGGAAGACCTGTTTCTCAGCTTCAACCTAAGAGGGCTATTCTCATTTGTTGCACTGAGTGAATTATCAATCGATACAACACTTGCCTCCTGAAAAAATGAAATGGGTATTAACTAAAACTCCATAAATGGTATCAATTCTTTTCCAAGTAGTAGAAATCTATCTGGACCATAAACTTGGCATTCTTGGAGCTTGGTATTTCATGCTCCTTGCAAAACTTCTCCATGTGGGAAAATAATCAAATAGATTTACAACCTGCAATTTTTGCCATTTGCAATTTGAATTTGTTGCTTCTACAAAATTCTCGCCCCAATTCTTGGAATATGCTGAGAATCGAACCCTGGCCAATGATGGTAAAGGACCAGAACCCAATATGAATGTTTCTATAGTGTGATAAGAAAGGCTGGTTTTTCTGTGAACTGGTCACTATTGAATAGATGCCTGTGAATAAACAATAAATTCTTACAGCAACAGGAGGATTGTCACGCTATATAATTTTCTAAACATGAAAATGAAAGCCACCTCCATTGAATTAAATAATGGGTGAGGCAGGTTGTGGGTACAAAGTCAAGAAAATTACAAGTATAGAAAGTATTAAGCTCAAAAGATCAAGGTAATACATACTCTGGAGCAGGTGCCCCAGTTAAGAGCGATACCTGTTCTTTACCAACCAGGATAGTTGTATTAAAGCCCGGTCCTTGAAGTGCTCAAAATGCTGGACCCACTTCACCACCAGGCTACTCTTCTCAATATCAAGCTGCTTTTAAAAGTATAGGTGAAGATGAAAGAGCTAACACTCACAATTTTCTAGAGGAAGTGAGGGAAAGACTTAAGATGGGACTCAAAGAAACCAGGAAGGATGACTCTAAGTATACTCAGGAGAGTGTTAGGTGTCGAATTCATGATGGGCCCAAAGATCCAAGGGAAATTGCTTGAGATTTTTCAAGGCAAGTGAGAGAAAGTGTGACCAGAGATTTAACAAAAGATCATTCCATATTGGGGGAACTTTCTATTTCCTTCACTAGCATTAACGACAAGAAAAATTCATTGAATGGGTCTAGAGGTAGTTCTGGAGAGCTAGGCATTTGTAGAGATGCTGATGTTTCCACTCCTGTTACCAAACATTCATTGGACTACAGAAACAGGTCTGGTGGTACTTCATCACATCCTCTAGGTAAGTCTCCAAATTCATCTAAATCTACAGTCAACAAAGAAGCTAAGAAGCATATGTTAGAGAGACTGAGTTTGACCCATGGAAATGAAGGGGAACAAAATTCTAGAAGGAATTCATGGAAATGAAGGGGAGTAACAGTCTAGAGGGAATTTAAGCACATTAGGGAACATGCTTGCTTTGCATGAGGACAAAAAACCAATTTTCCAACCTAAGAGCTCCATAAACAACAACAAAATGAATTATGGAGCTAAAGAAAATTAACTGCAAGTTAGACATGAATCTGATACATAGAGTTAGTTGAGAAACATATACTTGTTCATGAAATGTTGGATGAGGAAAATATGGCTTTGGTATGCTAGAATTTCGTTGATTCTAAACATCTTTCCACTGATGAGACATTGTAGCAGTCGAAAGAATTTCTTGATGCACTGGGAGTATTGAAAACAAGGATTTGTTTCTTAAATTCCTTCAAGAACCAGATTCATTGTTTGCAAAGCGTCTTCAGGATTTGCAGTCTTCTTCACAAATGTCTTCCGAAGGAAAAAATGTTCAAAAATTAAATCATTGAAGGTAATGACTGCACATGAGATGTTGAAAAAGGAGGATATTAGTCAAGGAAACTATTCCAAAGAAGGTAAAAAACATGATAAACTACTTTAGAAACAAAAAGGTCGCAGATTTTTTACAGGAAGAGATGAAAAAGCAAGCAGGACAAGTTTCTTCAGCCTCTGTTGGAGGGCGTTGGCAGTATCTTCACTGTAAGACCAATCCTTTGAACTTTTCTGCAACTTGTCCAATATTCTTTGGAGAAACATGCCTGATGATCGAAACTGATGCATTTCTTCAGCTCATTCTCTCTGAATTGCGAGTTCTTTCACAACTTCTCAAGCTTCTCATGGAGCGCCTGAATCTGGTTCTACAGGGTTGTTTGCATCACAACTTCTGCATTCTTTTCATCCACAATCTTCTTCCTCCCCTACCAGAAAGGACATTAAATAAATTTTCAACACACATTACAGAGAAAAATAGACCACAAGACACACAAAAGAAAAGAATAATAATCTAAGCCTATCGAAACCCAAACAAGGGTTCAATGATTGCACATGAAAATGCAATTTCCAATCAATTTTTCCATAGAAACGACAAATTGGTTATGTCCATTAATTCAAATGAAAATTAGGCCAGAGGTTTAGCTGATCCCGATTAAGCCCAAAATTAAAATTGAGCCAGTGGGTTAAGGTCGACTGCCGAAGGCTTAATCCCAAACGAAAAAGTCCAGTTAGATCACTCCCTGCTACTGCAACTGGCAGTCACTGTCGTCCTCCATCGTCAAGATAAAAAGGGGGAATTCCGGAAATTTATTTTTCCCCACACAAAAATCCAACTGAAGAAGAATAAATCTCACCGTGATGAGCACTTGGACAGTTGAATGTAGCCACATGTTCCATCTCGGCACAACCTTGTTCCCACCGCTTAACTGCAACTTCCTTCTCCATTCTCAATAAATTACACTCTGCCCTCACCACCTATGCCTGGAAATTCTGCCTGGAATTTCCAGTCATCTGAGTTCCAACGTTCATCCCCAAAATCCTCATCATTTTCGAAATAAAATCCATTGTTGCTCCTCCTAATCCTCCTAGATGCCTTCTCACCATTATCTTGGCTCTCCAATTCAAATATATCCCTCGCAACATCGTTGCAATGCTCCCGCACACTCCCCAAGGCCCTAGGCGGGAGACCCTGGAAGTCGATGCCTTGTGCAATATAACCTTATAACCTTGGCTCCTGCGAGAAGGGGGGTCCACGCTGGAAAGAATAGAAGGAAGCCCCTGGCGGTGTCATATTTCAATGATGAGCCTCTTGAAATATTTGAGAATTCACAGCTGCGGGCCGTGGAAGGGAGGAAGTGACAATTGCTCCACCTCTAGAGGTTGATGGCACTATCGGGGTCCGATGAAACCCCAATAAATCTGGGTAGAGTCCTTTCTATCCTCTGTCCCAAGGCACCTACGAGCATTTCCTTCTCCAATTGCAAACAATAGCTTTCGAATACTTTACCTGTGACATTCATCCGGAAAGCGAGACGGAAGATAAAGTCGATTTCGAGCCGGTTAAGCTCGAAATTGATAATGCCACCCACTTTGGCATAGAAAGCATTATTATAGTGCCTGAAACAAAAAAATAAATTATGAAAAGATTCTTTAAATTCCAAAATTCATGAAAATTAAGCAGAGGTTCTTTGGCATACCCAGCAGATGGAGTTTAAACGGATTAGAAAAGGAAAGAGCCAGAATTCTATAAATTTAAGCAAAAATTCAACAAAACTTCCATAGTGTTCGGAATTTCAGGGAATAAAAAAAAGGAAAAAAATAATTTATGAAATTAAACAAAATTTCTTAAAATTGCCCATGGAATTTCAGGCTATTAAAGAAAAAAAAGGCCAAAATTAGTGAAAGTAAAACAAAGATTCTTTAAATTTCCCCGGCGGATAGAATTTCAAGGGATGAAACAGGGCAACAACCAAAATTCATGAATTCATGAGTAGAGATTCTTTAAAATCCCCCGACAGACAAAATTTCAATGGATAAACGAAGGAAGAAGTCGGAGTTCGTAAACCCTCACTGAGTTTTGATGTCGGTAGAAACCCTCGCGGAGATCTAATTTTGGTTAATATATATTTTGCGCTGTATAATTGATTAAAAATAACAGTATTTAATCCTAAGGTAGAGATTATTTGAATCGTCTAACATTAAAATCAAGGGTGTACAATGGTACACGTAGCCATTTAGGAAAGTTGTTTTCAAATAGGTACGCTTTACAGCGTAAATATATCAATATCATATTTCAAACATTCAATAATACAAGTATTTGGACTAAGAGGTGCAAAATAAAATTGGGAGTGGGGAATGTGGAAAACAATAATTATGTAAAATATATGGAAATTTTAGATTTCATATATATTTTAAAGAATGTAAAATATAGTATGAATTGTGATCGGATTCTTAGGGAATCAAGGGAAATTAATCCCTGTTCTTGACTTCAAAATAAATCTATGTTTTTTATAAGAATAAAAAAGACTGTAGGAAAAAAAGAAGGAAGAAATGATGGCCCTTCATTCCAATTATTGATGTAATAACCGAACTATCCGCACACTGCTTTATTTTGTTGAAAAACCATACTAGTTGGATCATGTCACCATATAGATATGTTTGTATATGGTCACACACAGTCTAGTGATTTTTCTGAAGTCTAAACTCCATTGTGCTTTTGGGTTTGCTGGAGAGCACTTGAGAGATGGAGGAAATTAGTGGTTTCTGGTATTATGTAATGATTTTCATGACATTATAGTTGGTTTGAAAGGTCATTAATTTGTCAAGAAAGGCCACAGGCAAGATGCGTCTAGGGCCTCCCGGATGACACATTGTTGGGAATCTCCTCTAGCTCGGGGGAAGCCCAGTGATTCCATGTACCACTTTGCTACCAAATAAGGTCCTCTAATGACCTTTCATCTAGGAATGAGAACCATAGTTGTGGTTTCATCTCCCGCCAAGGCCATGCAAGTCTTGAAATGTCATGACCAAGTCTTTTCCGGACACACCGTCATAGAAGCCGCCAAGTGTCTCTCCTACAACGACTCTTTGTTGGCATGAAGCAACACCTACGGGCCTTGTTGGTGTATGTTTCAGTGATTCTGCAACATTGATCTGTTCAGTGTCAAGGGACTGGAGGCCTTGCATCATCTCAAGGGTCTGATGGTGGTTTCGAAGTCCAAGGGTTGTGACCAAGTTTCCATGTGAGATGCTTAAGAAAATATATGCAAGGAGGGGTCGGCCATCTACCGAGTCAAGTTGATGATATAGCAGCTTGGAGGTTCAAGGATTTGCACAATAACACGAAAACTGCTCTAAAAAATGTGGACCTTCCCATACATCTACCCAAACTCCAAATCCTTAAAGTAGACGTGACCCACCATGATGAAGATGAACACCATATCCCCTTCACCCAATAGGCTTAAAAGTTGTTTAATTCAAACAAAAGTTTCATATCCTACATAAAAATTAACCTTTTACTTTTCAAGCTATATATGTCAAAAGCTTAAACGAGAGTCCAACTAGATCCAAATGCATTTTTTCATGCTTTTATGAAATTTTTATGGAAGATCCTTATAGGGCCAGCAAAAAATCTACTTTTCCACAACCTTGAAAGCTTTCTAATCCATTACATAAGTTTAAACAGTGCCATCAAATTAGAATGCTAAAGTCTGTAGGTAGGGTTTTTTTCATTAAACATGTAAAAATAATTTCAAAGTGTGGGTAGCCATAACCTCAAAGCATAGTCTAAATAGGCCACAATTTCACTTAGAAAACAATAGAAAGTTAGGCATTTTTTAGAAAAATGGCAGAATTTTTGGAAAACCTAGGTCAAAGTTGTCAAGCTTAAGGATTTTAGGTGCCCCATGGGCTTTTGATGGTGATGAATCCATTTATGTCATAAAAAAATTGAATTAAACACGCCCATAATGGAATCAAAACAATAACACACATAAATTTTGGTCAAATGATTTGGAAGTTAAACAGAAAGAGTTCATTCATATTTAGTGTTGCAAACATCTAGATTTTATTAACAAAACTATGAAATCTTGATTTTAGAAAAAACTTGCCAAATTTGGATTTTTTGGTCTAGTTAATGTTTGCATACTTTTACATATATTTTGGTGGTATCTTAATCTTGTCGATGTTTGTCTATTTTTACTAATATTTTTTCAATTTTCTAATTTTTCATGACCCTTACCAATTTTATCCAAATAACAATGTTTGCAACGTTTTGCATGGTATATATTTTTTAGAATTATTATTGTTACACAGCAATTTGTCACCGTCCCTGCAATTCCCCATCCCGCACAATTGGAGGGCTCATTCCATGACCTGTGAGCAGTGACATAACTTGAAAACACTTTCATGGCATTCCCCTGAACATGTACTTTCATTGTTCTTTTAAGACAAATTTGCAAAAAACCCTAAAAACACCCCTTTTTGCATTGGTGCAGGCAGCCAGTTTAGTACCCACACCAATGGGGGAAATCATTTAAAGAGGGCGCGCCAATTGGCGCTCTGTCTCAGAGTCACACTCGCACCAACCATTTTAAGGAGTGTTTTTTAAAAATAAATTGCGGAAGTTTCATCCTAACCAACCCATAAACTGGTTCCTAATTTGAGTTGGGAGGTTTGGCTCCGGATCTCCATGTAGAGGAAGTGGTTTTCCACCTCTCATGGAAGCTTCCTTGAGGATAGGGCAAATCCCATGATTATAGGGATCCCAACTCCCCTTCCTCCATCTATAAAAGCTTGCTCATCTCCTTTGCAAGCTAGTCTCCAGGAGTTCCCAAGAGCCATCAGAGCCTTATGATGCAAGAGCCTTGATTCATTCCTTAAGGCCAAATCCAAGCAATATATCACTAGAGATCTGAAGAGAGGCTTGTCCTATCCCTGGGAGGCTTTGCCCAGACACGTTTCATCGATGACCCTCCAGAGAATTCAGTCAGTAGCTATGAACAGATTTTGTCGGATTAATTAACATATGCATTATTGGTTTTGGTTCAATTTTTGTTTCATAATGATCATGAGTTATATTCTCGATCGTCACATAGTTGTATGCATCGTATTTCGCCGCTATGCTTGCTTTATTTTCAGGTAAACCATCACGGAGATCCCAGGACAGGGATCCTGCCGGAGCTAAGGAACGGGAGCGTTATTTTCTCTACAAGCGACAGCGTTGGATTCCAGGTAAGCCTTCATCGCTAGTTGGTTTATTTGCAATTAGGAACCTGCACTATAGCGTGAACGATTGTTGCTAGACCCGGTCTGGGCTAGTAGGGATCGCCTCTATCCGCAAAAGGGATTTACCTCCACAACAAATTGGCGATCTACCGGGGACCGTTGGTTTATTAAAAGAATGGCTTGTAAGCTACAAGACGTGAGTTTAAATAGCGTATAGCCTTCAAAATGACGGTTTCCAGACACAAGTAGATCAACGTTGTTTGGGTCAATTTCTGATTTAGTTTATGAACGAACGTTGGAGTGTTGTCTTTGTTCTTTGCTGATTTCGATATGTTGTTTACTGCCTCTTTGTTTTTTTTTTCTGCTTGTTGATTTTTTTGGCTCAAGGTCACCCGGGTTCTGTCCCATCGCTTTTTTTTTTTCCTGTTAACTCGACTGTGCGTTCAACTTGGGATGGCCGCGCTCATATTGGCAATAAAGTTGCTTGTGTATCACCCGCGCCAATTCCATTATGGCGCTAATTTCAGCCTCACAGTCGCGCCAATCCTGTGAGGTATTAGGGTTTTCTGTGTTTTGAGCCTTCTGAGACCAATCTGTGATTTTGGCCTTGTTTTTTCGCTTGTTTGAGTGTTCTGGAGCCTTGTTTGACTGGTTGTGACCTTCGTCCTTTGGTTGTTTGCCCGTTTCCATCGATTTCACTCTCTAGCCCTATAGCATCTAGGTCCTCTTATGTGTCGAGCCTCCCTTGGGAGTTTTGGGTTTCTATCGGTTCAGTCAACCTTGTGATTGCTTCTTTACATTCGTTTAGCGATTGATTATCACTTTATTGCGTTATTTGAGTGTTTGTTCTCTTCTTCATTCGAATTTCGCTTTGCCTCGTTTGGGCCTAGATTACATGGTCCATTTGAGTCTTTGGGATTCTTTTGGTTTTGAGGGACTGTTTTGTCAATTTGAGGTCTGATTGCGTGTTTGTCATTGAGCGATTTGCTCATTTTTGCTCTCTTACTATCGCATCTCAAATTGCTCTTCATTAGTTTTCATTTTGTTTAGTGCTTATTGCTATTAAACATTGAAAATATTAAAAAATATCTTTGCTTTTGATTAGTTAGTGCAAATTAAAATCTTTTCGGTGTTACTAGTGATTAGTGACTTTGAGAGAAATTTTTTTGGTTTACATTAGCTGCATTAGAGGCTTTGTTGGTTGTTTTCTGATCATTTTGTTTGTGTGAAAAGCTCTCAAATCTCTCATAATTAGCTTTCATCGAATGAAATGATACACTGTGGCATATAGTGTGCATTTAGGGGATTTTGTGACATCACACTCACTAGGGCCTGAAAACTGAAACGTAATTGAAGATAAACATTAAAATTTACTCAATTTACACTAAGGCAACATTGAAACATTAACGCAACATTTAGTGGTCTAGGCCAGAGATGTGTTCCGGCGTCTTTAAACCTAGTAGCTGTCGTTCGCCTCTTGGCTTTAGACAGCACTAGCACGGACTTGTGCTCCCCGTACCGTCGAGTATATAAAGGGAGACCCCACTAGGTCTCTATCATTTATCCATAGGAAGCCGAGTCTGCCACCCTATATCCGTGATACACCGGACACAGCATTCGGGGAGATTGCCTGCACGCACATTAAGTCCTTGGATGATTTCTCTTTCATTTTTTGAAACCAAGGTGTATATTGAAGTTCACGGTTATTTGGTACACCCTTTGCCTAGTATTCCTGAGTAGTCATTTGATCTTTTCTGACTCTTTAAATTTGAAAGGATCACCAAGCGCTTGTCCTTTCACGCTTGCTTCAAAACTGAAAGAGATAGAGTCACCTTTCTTCCGTTTCTCGACTCTTAAAACATGAAACGGTGAAGTTTCTAAGTTTCAATGTGGTAAAATAAATCAGTCGCGATCACACGCCCTGTTAGATTTTGCTTGTTAGCCGTTTGATTGTGTGTCTTGACTCTTTTTCAGCCCGTGTGTGTTGTGCTTGATATTTTGTCATTGTTGTCACAGTGGCGGAACCATCTGTTTCATCTACTGGTAGTCCATATACGAACGATTCATCAGAGGTTTCTCAATCCTCTGCTGAACCCCAGTAGCCCATTTTTTCCGAGTTTCCCGACGGGGGACCAGTTCTGTTTGAGCAACCCTTTGGAGGACCAGTTGAGTTCAATTGGCCCTTTTCCGACCCTTGGTTTGGATTGGGAGTAGGGGAAGATTTCCCTCCTCTTACATTGGGTTCACCTTTTATAGCTGCTGTTATTCCTCCTAGTCTTCGCCGTCTATTACGAGATCTAGCGGCAGGCTCAAGCATGAGTGAATCTAGCAAGGAAATCCCCACGTCCGATGAAGATTACCAGTTATTTCCTCGGAGATTATTTCCAGGAGACAACCCTGAACCATCTGTTATGTCATCACCTGGTCCCTCATTACCCGCCAGGTATAGATCCTTGGGTCTGATTATTGCCGCCACTGCCTCTATGGGGGTATCAGCTCCTTCTACGAGGCCGGTTGTTCCTTCATTGGGGATGTCTCTACGGACGCTCCTTACATCATCCCCTCAGGTTACTTCTGTACCCTCCATGCCCACTGTTTGTGTGGCCGCATCTGCACCCGCCGTTACTACCCAGTCTGTAAGGACCACATCCCTTCCCGAAGATATCTACATAGCATCTGCTATGCCGGAGAACATCTCTCCAGAGGAGTATCGATTTTCTTTGCAACAGTCGAACCCCGAGGTCGGACAGTCCTCTCAAGATCCCAACCGCTCGTACTTTTCGCATTATGCATAGGATGGTACACCCGTGTACGTTTTTCCATATCAGTACGATGAGCATGGGAACCCTTTACGTTTACCTGCTCCTGAGGCTCAACTTCATGCTTAGGGTTTACCTTATAACTAGGCTGGACAACCTTTTAACCCGCAAGGACAACCTTTTCAAGGCCAACCTTCGAGCCAGCTTGGATATCTTTATGACCCGCAGGGATAGCCCGTACAAGGCTATCCTCCGGGCCAACAAGGGCCATTGTACGGTCCGCAAGGACAGTATTACAACCCTTCCGGTCAACTCATGTAGCCTCTCCCTGGAGTCCTACCTGGGCAACCTCAAGGACTCACAGGCCAACCGGGGTACCAACCAGGGCCGGTATATGGTCCTGGGGGGCAAGTCCAACCTTCTCAACCTTTGAAACTGCAGTATCCTCTTGGTCCCAACGTTGCACATCAGCCAGGACCATCTTATGGTCCTACTACGGGTAAAATCGGTTATCAGCAACCACCTGGCTCCATTCCGCTACCAGGCCAACCGGCCAATCCGGCACAACCTGGTATCCCGCCACCAGGCCAACTAGCCAATCCGACACAACCTGGTGTCCCTCCACCAGGCCAACCGGCCCATCCGGCACAACTTGGTGCTGCTCAACAGCCAGGACAACCTGCACAACCGGCACAACCTATTTATCCAGGTCAACCTATTTATCCAAGGTAGCCCGCTCAGCCAGGTCAGCCTGTTCAGCCAGGCCAGCTTGCACATCCTGTCAACCCTGCCCAACAACCGACTTATTCAATGCCGCAGCCAGATCAACTGTTGCGCCCTAATTATCAGGCTCAGCAGGGTCCCACCTATCAGCAGCCCACTCAACCCCAAGGCAGTTGCTATTCTCATGGTCAATATCGACCGAATTATAGCCAGCCCCAAGGTTCTAACTATTACTCTCAACAACCCGGCTACACCTATACTCAGCAGCCAAATCCAAATGCTTCTTACACAGGGCCGACTTACAATCAGGGTCCATACTCTGGTTATCAAGCCCCGTACGCTGGTTACCAGCAACCGAATCAGGCTGGATATACGACCTATACCCCCTACAGTCAGAATCCTACAGGACAGAACCCCTGGGGGCAAGGATATTCTCAACCAGCGTGGAGTACAAGTACTGGTCCTTATCCAGGGCCAGGTATGCCATCCAATCCGCGATTGCCGTTTCTGGCTACCTTGGAATTACCGAATGTTTCGAAATTAACGAATGATCCAATTCTGCACAATCCTTATTGGCCTCCGGTTCCTACCAAAGTGCCCGGTGATTGCCCTAAGTTTGAGGGTAAAGCTGGGGAGGACCCCCAAGCTCATGTGATGACTTACCATTTTTGGTGTTCGTCCAACTCTTGGGTGGATGATTCAATCCGTCTACGCCTCTTCCAACGCACTTTTACTGGTGTTGCTGCTAAGTGGTATATTGAATTATCCCATGGCATCTTTCAAGATTTCAATACATTAGCCATGGATTTTCTGACTCGCTTTCAGTTACCGGTTTGCTACGAAGCCGGGACGCACCTCCTGACTTCTTTGAAGCAGGACAAAGCCACCCACATTTTTGATCACATTCATGAGTGGCGACATCGTCGTAGACTGATCAAGTTTCATATACCTAATCAGATACTAACTCATTGGTTCACCACCTCCTTCGTTAACAAAATCGCTCAAGATATTGCTATGGGAGTATGTGTGACTGAAGAACAAGCCATAGCGCGTGCCCAATATCTGGATCTAGTATACTCTCAGTCCGGCACGCTTTATGATATTTTGCCTTATGCTCCACGGTCTGGAACCTCTAAAGCTCCACCTACCCCGGCGGTGGATGGTGTTATTGGTTCCATGTCTCAGAATTCGAAGAAATCTTCGAATGGGAAGCAGAAGTCCAACTCATCCAATAATTCTACTCCTCCTGCCCCTCCCGATTCTGGAAAAACTGCGGAGGTTAATGCCGTTCAGGCCAATCCTATGGAGAAAGCCTCCAAAGGGAAAAAGAAGGGCAAAGGTAAATCCAAATCCGACGCCCCAAAGCCAGAGTCCAAAACTCGTATCGAGGACGGTTCCCAACACAAACCGAAGTACCCCTGCCTCATTTGTGAAGGAGATCATTATACAAAAGATTGTCCACGACGATATGAAGTTAGTCAACTTCTAAAAGGCTCCAAAGGGACTCCGACAGTTCTTAAAGAACCGTTCCTGTCTCAACAGACCCAGATGGTTGAAAATCCTTCACCATCTGCACTATTTGGGTCTTAGGTCTTTATGATGAATGGTGCTGCACCTATCTCTATTGCTACACGTTCAAAGGACTACAACGAATCACGTCAGGCACCTGGGAAGGCAGTTGTGGACAGTCCACCTCCCCCACCTGTCTCCGGTTCATTGGAGATTGAGAAGCCTACTGCCGAACTTGTTGTGAGGCCACCTTCTAAAGGTGTTCTAAGAAGATATTCTTACAATCCAAATGCCTGTGCCGCTCAGCACTACAGTATTGTTGAGGATTTGGCACAGGCACCTTCTGCCATGTCTGCATTGGAAGTTCTTCAAAGTTTCCCGTCACAACGCAAAGCTTTGTTGTCTGCAATCGGTGGGATCGATCCCACTGATTCTAATATTCTCACCTTCGACTTAGAGAACTTTACCCCTCGACTTCCACATCAGATCGCTCTTGTTATTCAAGTCGGGATCAACGGTCCTAACATCCATAGGGCCGTTGTGGATGAAGGTGCTTCTACCTGTGTCATGTCGTCCGTTTGCTGGAAGGCCATTGGCTCTCCAGCCCTTTCATCATCTCCTAATGCCCTAGAGGCATTTGATGGTCGGGAATCGAAACCCCTGGGTGTTCTCGAGAGTTTAGCGATTACCTTACAGGGGAAGACAGTCAACGTAGAAGTAGAAGTAGTTGACGCCAAGCTTAACTATAATATACTTCTCGGCCGTAGTTGGACTCACGCCATGTTATGCGTGCCATCCACCCTCTTTCGACTTATTAAGTTCCCTCACGAGGGAAAAATCGTTACTGTGGATCAGTTGTATTTCTTCACCTCCACCTCCGAGAACAACGTTCCGTACGTGGATTAGATCCCAAATCCCCCTGACAGTGTAGGACCCGGTCTCTTCAAGGACCCCGTCCTCATGGGTATTTTTCCCACACCACCATTGCAAACCGCTCAAGTTAATATGATCTCTAGGTCTGACGACCCATGGATCATCCCTACGCCTAAGCAGGTGGTTGAGTTTGGAGAATCAATGCCCTTAACTCCGGTAGAGATTAAATACTGTGAAATCATCGCCGCATCTGATCCTCCCCATCCTCAACATGCTCCTTTGAGCATGGCTTTAGACATCTATTCTCAATCCCCTTGGCTCGGCGAGGCCGACTCGCCTGATCCTCTTAAAGAGATTTTCCCTTCTAATGAAGCCATTGTTGAAACAATGTCTCTTGAGGGGCTACCTTGGAGCGATGGACATCATCGTTCCTCACTTATGCCTAGTCTGGGGGAAATGTAACATTGTCTAGAGCATGATGTATCTAATCATCTCTCTCCTGAGCCTCCTCTGTTGAGCTCACCGGAGCACAGTTCTTCCTCTTGTGCGAAGCTCCTAAAACAATGAAACAAGCGGCTACGAGGACAGTTCTTTCAAGTGTGTCAACCTTGTTAAAATAATGAAACACGAGCCTGTTCAATTCGAGTTTTGATAGATTTAGTTCAAATCTCTTTTTTCAACCTTCAATCCATTTCCTATGGACGGAAGCTTGGGGGGAATGTATCTCGAATTGAGACACCATGCTGGGGGCATGCCCGTCTTTCTCAAGAATAGTTTTCGTTTCAAGCTTGCATAAAAATAAAACTCATTTCCAAGCATAGTTTGCATGTATGTTTTCTTGTGTGCTTTTAAGCTTGCATAAAAATAAAATGTTTGATTCGATACATTATGTGAACTTTTTCATTGGGTCGTTTATTATGCAACTGATACATTAGATAACATTGTATTAGAAATTTGCATAGCATATAAAAAACATCATCACATGTGAGAAGATCCATCCAGAAATAGGTATGTATAAATATATGTGTCGAAATGTTTACATAATGTGCATCACATAAAATCAAAAATATACATGTTCGTCTTAATACATCCGGAGACGACATTTCTCTCAAAAAATATGCATGAAAGAAGCCCTAGGTGTCTAATCCACATGGTGCTCGTGGTAACATGCTACCGCGCGCACTAAGCGTCTCAGTAGTCGGTGGAGGTGACTGGGCACCCCCATAGTGTGTCGCTGGTATGCTAGCGGAACATCTGCTAGCCGTGCATAGTCCGGGATCCCCCGGGAAATGCCCTCCAGGTTCTGAATCATTTCACCTCCCTCGCCACCCTCAGCCTGAGGGTCATGATCAGCATGGGTTCTCGTGCAATGGGCGACATGCCCACAGGTCTCTCTGGGTCGACATCTGCATACACATAACAACTGTTATTAGAACGGACATGTATTACAAAAAAAAAAAGAATCATAAAACATAAAAATCAAAAAGAGAGGTCATACCCAACTCTTCGTCCCAGTCATCCCCCTCCAGGAGTGGAAGGTCTGGGTCTCCGGTGAAATCGGTCCCAGCATAGGGCCAATCCTCGACCACGATCAGCTGCCACCATAACCATCCAAAAAACTCGGGCTTCCAGGACATCTGTTTCCCTCCTCCTGATCTGGGCATAAGTGCTGCCCAACGAGCCATCCTTGGCTCTCTTGGTATCGGCTTAGCAACAATGGCCCCTTGGCCCTGAAAGATTGGTAATCGTTCCAGGATGAATGATACCAAAATGGAACCGTAGCCAAACTGTTTCAGCTTGGCTTGCTTGCACTTTGTAAGCTGCCTCTTGATATTGGTTGTCACCGCAAATAGTGTAGGATTCATACACTCAGAGGCTAATAGGAGTTGGGCTTTGGTTGCCTCGTGTGGAGCTTGCGACCCCGCAGCTCGCGTAATGGTGTGTAGCATTACTCTGAGTGCTAGATCCTCGATAGTGTGGATGTCCACTTTCCCGCTTCCTGATCTGGTCCGTGCCCTTGGGCACACCCTCACCATTACCTGCTCCACCTTTTCACCAGATGGTCTGTTGCCTGTCAAGATGGGCACTGGGCCTCTGCGTGACAGTCCGGTTATGAAGTATACATCAGAAACCTCCAGTTCCAGCACTTGGTCCCGAAGTTTGAACACTCCTTCGTTTTCATCCTAAATACTCACCAAGTACTGTAGGAGCTCAGGTTGAGCTCGTAAGCAGGGTGTTAGGAAGAACTTCTTGAGTCCACAGTTCTTAAGTGCATTCATACAGGCCTCATTCTCCATGGCCAGTTCATCCTCTTCCCCATGCTCCCTTTCCTTCCATTCGATAACCATTGTGTTTGGTTGCCTGCATCAACATGATAAAAAACCCTTGATTAGACCTCTGTTACATGGAAAAATCCATTGGATTGTTCTCTATTTGGAAATTTAAAATGGAAAAACCGCGTTGCGCAATTTGCGCGACCCATTTTTATGCAAAAGGCCATTGGCACGGGTCCGTGCACGATACCCGCGCCAATGGCCGGAGCCCTAAAATTTTAAAAATCTTCCACACAAGTCTAATCTGTAATGGAAATCTCTATAAAATGGATCGAAATGGAGTTCAGGGAAGCGCCTCTTACCTGGGACAAACGAGGATCTGAATGGTAGCCCGGATCGGTCGCAGTCACCGTTAGAAGTTTGCACACAAATGGACCACTGTTGCTCTCCAATGAGGTAAATAGTAAAAGTAATTTTGTTTTTACCATTTGAGACTTATTAATAAATTTTTGAAATCTAAATAGGTTTTAAAAGTCATTTTTTAATATTTTAATATATTTCGTCGAAAATGGGTTTTACACTTGCCTTTCTATGCAGCAACAGGTCTTTATGCGGCTTAAACGGTGACACGAGTTGTATTTTATACTTTTTCGGACTCGGTAAATACACGAAAAAGTAACTTTGGAGTCATCTTTCAACTCTTTTTTGACTCTATAAACATGAAAATATTGCCGAGGCCCTTGTCGTTTCGATCTCGTTAAAGTGGCCCCGAAACGACATCTACCCAGTATATGTTTACCCCTTTTTCGGGCTGGGACGGATTATTTACGGAAAAGGAATACCCTAGCCTATCGCGACTAGGAGGTTTTCTCAAACAAAGTTTTCTACCTTTTCGAATCTGAGGAACTATTTACGAAAAGGGACCTTTGGAGTTTACTTTTCCGCTGTCTTTTCAAACTCTCTAAATATGAAAAGACGCCGAGTTCTTCCTTTGTCAGACTCGTTAAACCCTGATGACATTGGATTCAGTCGCAATGACATTATTCGAGTCGCTCCTTCCTAGGGCTCGTTAAATGTACTAGGATGGATTCGTTCGAAGGACGAACTTATATTACAAGCATATGCTATCCCCTTCAAGCTTGTTATCAAAATAATTGGGGTACTCGCCAGAAATGGTGGGGAAAAATGGAACCAGAATCATTGTCGTGTCGGCAGTATGTCACTCTTGAACATGGCACTTGTCTGCATTCGTGTCGGGTTAGGGACATATCATCTCGTTTTCCACTTGCCTCCGTGGGTTTGGGTAATCCTTTTTGACCTCTCATCTGCTCTTTGCCTCGTCACCATGACCTCTGATCCGTTGATGTCAAATACTGCCAAGCTCACTGTCGTGCCATTTATATGTTCAAGAGAAGTTAACCTCTGCAAGTATCAACCGTCCTCTGATTCTCATCTGATCGTGATTCACAAAGACATTATGTTCCTCTATCTCGCGTCGATGATGTGGGAAACACTATGGCCCACCTTCGATCAAGGTCACTTCCTGTCAACTTCAGCTCATTATCCAGGAAGCTGATCTAGAGACTCTCTTCTGGTACCTTGGAGCCTGCATGCCTCAATGGTAGGTTCTTCGCATTCGACGTGAGGTTTTCATCATTGGCCTCCGATCGAGTGATTCTGCGGGTGTTCGATGTCATCTCATTGTTCACATGCCGTAGATTGTACCTATAGTACCTTGAGGACCATTGGCATTAATGGTGGTACCTCTCACGTCTGTTAACAGCTTTCATCATTGGCTGGTAATCAGGCGATGTTATTGCATGTTCGACTTCAGCTCACATATTCGCATGCTTGAACTTGTACTTTTTTCGGGTCGAGATGGAGTGCAAGACCTTGGATTCCTATTTGTTACGATCCAGGCTGCGATTTTGTGGATTATCATGATTAGTTACATGACTCATTGATTGGATGGCTGCAACCATACCTGAGTCTATTTATCGATCCTCACTGGATGGCTGCGTCCATGCCTTGGATCTGGATTATTGTATACTCTGTTATGGATGGCTGTGCCCATACCACATATATCATGTATTTGAGATATCATTTGTACTTCTCTACGCAGGTTTTCCGTTAGCGGTGTTTTCAGTTGGACACGTTCTCGAAGAGCATTTCACCCCTCTCTCTCTCTCTCGGGCCTCATGCTTTAGGGGGCATCTGTTACACAACAATTTTTCACCGTCCTTGCAATTCCCCATCCCGCACAATTGGAGGGCTCATTCTGTGAACTGTGAGCAGTGACATAACTTGAAAACACTTTCATGGCATTCCCCTGAACATGTACTTTCATTACCTTGAAGACAACTCCTTGTGAAAAACCCTAAAAACACCCCTTTTTGCATTGGCGCAGGTAGCCATTTCATTACCCGCACCAATGGGGGGAATCCTTCAAAGAGGGCGCGCCAATGGGCGCTCTGTCCCAGAGTCGCACTCGCGCCAGCCATTTTAAGGAGTTTTTTTTTTAAATAAATGGCAGAAGTTTCGTCCTAACTGATCCAGGAACTGGTATCTAATTTGAGTTGGGAGGTTTGGCTCCGGATCTCCATGTAGAGGAAGTGGTTTTCCACCTCTCATGGAAGCTTGCTTGAGAGTAGGGCCAATCCCACGATTATAGGGATCCCAACTCCCCTTCCTCCATCTATAAAAGCTTGCTCATCTCATTTGCAAGCTAGTCTCCAAGTTCCCAAGAGCCTTATGTTGCAAGAGCCTTGATTCATTCCCTTAAGGCCAAATCCAAGCAAGGAGATCATTGTCGACACATCCGGAGAGAGAGGCTTGTCCCATCCCTGACAGGCTTTATCGAGACACGTTTTGCTGACGATCCTCCGAAGGAGAATTCAGCGTCAGAGCTATGGTTGTATTTTTATTTTGATTAATTAATGATAAGCGACTATTGGTTATGGTTCCACTCTTGTTCTTGATAATGATCATGAGTTATGTCTTCTCTGACTGACATATAGTTGTATGCACTGGATTTTACGCTTGCGTTTGTTTTGTTTCTTGCGTGTGCAAGTGTCCGATCACGGAGATCGTGAGGATTGTGATCTTCCAGAGCTAAGGAACGGGAGCGCTACCTCTACGAGCGACGACGTTGGATTCCAGGTAAGCCTTCATCGCTAGTTGGTTTATTTGCAATTAGGAACCTGCATTATAGCATGAACGATTGTTGCTAGACCCGATCTGGGCTAGTAGGGATCGCCTCTGTCCACAGAGCGGATTTACCTCCACAACAATTATACTTCCTTTCTATTTGTATAAAAAGGGGAAACTTTGAAATTTAAGTTGGACATGTTGAAAAATATAAATAAATGCAAAAACAACAATGTAGTTGTGAATATGGTTAAATATTTAAACAAATTTCAATAAAATTTAAAATTTAATTAAATATTTTTTATTTAAAACGGAATATTTATTTAGTAAATATTTTCGTTTTTCTTATTATATATATTTGGTAAAAATGAAAATTTAAATATATATATATATATATATAAATTAATTATATGCTTCGAAAAACACCTGAGCACTCAATTTTTGAAATTACATAACTAAACGTGATTATATATTTTTTTGGTAGAACTATAAATTTAAATATATATAAATTAATTCTCTACTTCGAAAAACACTAGAGCACTTAAGTTTTGAAATTTTTCCAATTGGAAGTTTTTTTATTTATTTAATCATTTATTATAACACATAAACACGTTGTATGTAGGAGTTTAACATCTATTCAAGATCACAACCGAAGCTAAATGGATTCTTTCCTCCTTTTCCAGTGAACACATTCCAGCACCATTACGTTCACATTGAGATGATAACTACTCTGCCACGTAACTGTTTTACTGATCATAAAGTATTCAAAGTGTTGGCCCCACTATGAGTAAACTAATATAACGCGTGTCGCTTCTATCATCCTACAAGTTTTACCAGGGGTATACTCATGTCCACTTTTCTCTGAAAAAAATGCATCGTGATGAGATAACATATCTACTGTGTTTGAGCCCTCAATGCCTTCGCCCATATAGATTACCTAAATGAGTTTATTTTACCATGAAAGCGGCTAATTTGAATAATATGTATTACCAATATAAGAAGAAGTTTTTCGGCGAATTTGTCTAAGATATCTGTATTTTTTGGTTTTGTTCCTATAATTCGAGGAAGAAAAACATTAGGAAAGTTAAAAACGACATATTAGTGTAGGACGATCAACTAGGTAGCAATTCCACAATCAATTTCTTACAGGTCGTTGTTGTCAGAAGTGAAAGCAACAAGAAATATAGTGTCTTAGAAACTATGTTTGGTCGAGATTTTCTCCCCCGAGGATCGAATATCTGCACTCACCGGCCTCTTGTTGTAAATATTGTTCAAGCCCCTCGCTAGTCTAGGAATGGGAATATGTCGAATCGGGAGAGTTCTTGCATCTTCCCCGTTGGATATTCATCGACTTTTCAGCCATTAAGGGTGAAATTGAGGTAATTTTATGTCTTAAATGATGTGAAATTATAATTTGAGGTTAAAAAAAATATAGTAAAGTTTGTAACAGGGACATGAAGGGTGTTTTGGTCTTCAATGATGACTATATTTTTCTTTTTTTGGTCTTCAATGATGACTATATTTTTATTTGAAATGATTTGTGGAAGTCTTCCAATTGGATGACATTATAGAAAATGCTCAAAAACCTTCCCTTATTTTTTGAAATGGCCTATGAAGGGCATCCATGTCCTAAAATTTGTTTTAGAGCCTTTGGTCTCATAATGTGGTTATTTATGACTATTACGTATGAGTTAAAACCAATGATTGTCATTCATTTCTCTTAGCTTCTAGTTATGTAGATTATACAAGTTGTCCAGATCCAGCTGACTATGTTCCCAGGCTGGGGTGCATATTCAAACTCAGTCGATGAAGAAACTCACAATGAATAGGAAGTGCATGCAGTGATGACAAGTTAGCATGTTCCACCAACACAAAACACCTCAACCAAGAAATCACAAGGATGAAATGCATGTGATTCCAAGGGCGACAACATAATTTTACTTTTATAGGTAGAGTAACACATGTTGTAATTTTACCATCCCTGTTTCCCTACTTAATTCTAAACTCTTAATGCATGTTTCTTTCCAAAAATGTTACAATTGATTCTTGAGAGTTGATTTTATGATGTAAGATAACCAAATATTTTGATCTTGCAGTTACAAGTATCGCTCAATAGATGTTAATAAAGATACATGCTCTTTGACTCCTCACATTTGACATTTATAGGATATTTTGACGCTACAGAAGTGCACGTTGAAACAAAAGAAGGAGGTTGGAGCCAACATGGGCATCTCAGATAAACCCATTCGATTAAAACTATTTTCTCCATATGGCATGAGCATTACTCGAGTGCACTTGCTTGGTATAAAAAGGTTCCAGTTGGTGATCAACCGACAGGCATTGAGGCTCACATTAAAACAATGTTTATTTCATACACTACAAATTCTTCTTGTATTATCTTGACATTCTCTCAGTCTAACTCTGATTTGGCTAATTGAGGCGCCCTTCAAATTGCCAGAATAACTGACATTGATGGTAAGTGTAATTCCAAAAATTCTAAAAGTATTGGTAGTCATATGGTTTTGTTTTCTAATTTCACTCTATATTATTTGCATTTTAATAAAATATTTCTTATTATTTTTTTGGGTTGTTGACATGCCTTCATACAGGAGTTGGAGCTATTGCAACAAGATCTCTGTGGGCAGCGAATATACTTTCTTAGTACCGACTGGCTTGAGTCAGTTGCTCTTAAATGGTCGTCAAGGAAGCGTTATGTGAAACCAACCAACAACAACATACTAAAGGAAATTGCAACATAGATATCCAGCGTTTGAAACATGGTGGCCGAACTTGGCTCGCCAGAATTGGACGTAAAAGATTCATACCATAGCTATCATTGTCACCACGTGTTGAATTGTTGAATTTGTATTGAACAGAAGGACGAAAATAACACCGCGCCGATGTGGATGGTGGAGAAATGGAGGACGGCCAGAAGGATTTAAACTCACCCACATGTCAACATATTATTCGTTAGAAGGGCGATACGAACGATTTGTGATTGGCTGGGGTGAACAATGTTTTCTCACCCCATGCCCGCAAGTTTATTCTAATTCAAGTTTTATATAAATAAAAAAATTTCATTCTCTTTATTAAAGTTAGTGTAACCATCATATTGAGGTAGAAGAGACAATTAGTATTAAAATGTCCGAATATTTAATTGTTTTTCATATTTTTCAAAAAAATAGTGAAATTCAAATAATATTGAAATTTGATTAATAAATTATTTAGTAAGAACCCGACTAATTGTTAAATACAATTAACATTATTTTTATTTTTATATATTTAATTATAAATTTAATAATTAATAAAAATTAGAAATTTAATTAGAAATTCCAATTTTAATTTTACTAATTGATTTTTTTTTTGAGTAAATTTAAGTTTTAAGATTAAACAAATATACATAACAAAATATTGTTAACCGTTGATTTCTCACTTGAAATCCAAAGCAATAATGTAAATTCAAAACTTTTCAATTAAATATTTTATAAACAACTGAACTGTTTTTCATACTAAAATTAACTCTAAACAAATTTTAATAGCAATACTTTACTTATCTATATTTTTTAGTTTATAATTTCATGACAAGCACATATTTTTTCAATTTCGGTGTCGGTAAGTCAATAGAAATATCTTACAATTTACTATGATATATATATATAAATAAACAATTTAATATACAATTAAATAAATGTTTTTATATGGGTTTTTAACTCAGAATGATGGACAGGTTGCGAAGTCACACAACAACAATGATATGCAAGATATCACGTGCTGGACACACATTGTTAAATGTACGAAATTGGTGGAGGAAATAAATGGAAGGGATGGCTTTGGACTTGGAGGATTGCTTTAAGCGGAGTGGTGTCTCAATGATGTTGCTATTATGGGTAGATATCATGATGTTAGGAGGGGCCATGAACGTAGCTCAAGTATTATTCACCATGTCAATTCATTTTCCTGAGTTCCATAGTCCTATGGCAGCTTAGGAAATATAGTCTTTTCAGCTAGAAAGTTGGCATGTGTTCAACTTGATGCCAACTTGACATGTGTCTAATAGTTATGTGTCTAAAGGTTGGATTGTCCTAGTGAACTAGGCAATAGGGCGTTTACGTGCAACTCATGAATGGTAGGAGCATATAATTATGGTGGGTGTAGTTTAAATAAATAAAAGAAAAACTAATTAATTGCAATTTAAAAATCCATCAAAGCTTTAGAAGATGATCTCAAAATTGTTAAAAATAAAATAAAATTAATTGCAATTCAAGAATCCATCACAACTTTAGAAGATGATGTCAAAATTGAGTAAGATTACAATGAAAATGAAGTTGTTGATCAGATTGAAAGTGCACAAGTTTCAAACGTTATGACAAGTGGCATGACAGATACCAAATTCCTTAGAATAACTGAATTGTACTAGCACACCAAGACCATTATAGTGCATGCTTTGCTTGTGAAGGATTCTGACCAATACGAAATTCTTCAACGGTTGGGTGCTCTAGCGAAGCTAAATTGGCAGGTGACCACCCTCTGTTCCTAATTAGTTTAAAAGAAGGGTGGAGTCCTCCCAACGACTTTGGCGACCTTGAAGAACACCCCTATCATGGTTCACATGAGCAAAGGAGCTACTAATAGGCATGCTCTAGGTTCTTCCAATTATGGTTTTCAATTCTAATCTTATTGTTTACAATTTTACTTACTTTTCAAACTCTTTATTAGGTTTCTCTATTAAATTAGTTATAGTTTCCTTCTAGATGGACCAATTTTGTTGTGTTGTTGAGTTGATATTATACAACCATGATGTTTGGCATGGCATGGTTTCCCTCTTAGTAGGTCATGTCACTCCTTTAAGTATTTTTATGTATTGTGGACAAAGAAGCTTTTTTGGGCTTATCTCTTGGTTCTCTCAAGCTAGTTTGAGTTCCTATGGGTTCCTATGGGTAGGATAGCTATGTGGTTTCTTTTTTTTATCTATATTTTTTTTAGATAGTGGGAAAACTTATCATAACTCATTTGTTAAACCAACAGTGAGGACACCCATTTTTTATTGCTATCCGCAAACACAGACTAACTCATCACTGTTATTCAAGGAAAACCACACCACATGGAAATACCCACTGGTGGTCTGTAAGGGGGCAGAATTTCACTCCTGTTAGACGCCTATGGGTCTTGGGCCATTAAAATATTGTACGTTTTAACCATGTACACAAATTACTTGCAAACGAATTCTTAAAACAGAAAAATAAACAATGGTGAAAAAATAAAAAATATACAAAGAGACTTTCTCCTAGAACCCAAAATAGTAAAACGAGATTGATTTTTCATTATATTATTTTCAATGTTACAATATATTATATACATGTCTAAGTAATCATAAACCCCAATCCATTAAAACTAGATTAGAATACAACTTTAGTTCCCTTGACCGGATCTATAAAATACCATGGGAAAAAATCATCTTACCTAAAACCATGCGCAAAAAACCATGCACAAGACCATGGGTGAGTCATCCCACCATCCTTGGGTCCGCCCCCCATTCTAGGGTCCACCAAACTATTATTGCGTCCACATAAAAAAAATCTCAGGACATTGCCCTAGACCCCATGCAAGGGGGTTGTGCCTAACACAACATAACAACGCCTAGAGTTAGTCGTGGAAAGAATATAACATATAAAAAATACTTATTTCCTTATGTTTAAGGAAGACAAGCTCTTAACTAAGTAGAAACAGTTTTAGGGCATATTCCAGGCCCATTTTTATCTTCACTTATGTATATTATGTTTCATAATATGATAAAATAGAATAATTTACTTATAAAATAAATAAATATAAGTTTGGATCTTAAAAATAAGTTAAAACTTTTATGTTGTTGATATTTTTTAATATTGAATAATCACACACCATTAACACACATATGATCACATAGATTTATACCCAAACACATTCATGGTGGAAAAGGCTTCAGCCTCATGGCTTCCTCACATATTTTCTCATGATTAAAAGAATGTAGTATTACAATTAAATAGATGAGGAGACTGTGTCTCAAGATAGTGTGTGCTATCTTGGACACCTTGGTTGAGATAATTTCTCAACCATACACACACCAATATAGGAGCTACCTAAACTAACTCCTAACTTAGAGGAACAACCCAATCTAGAGAGTTAGGCATAAATTCCTAACTTTTAATATTTATTTTATTTTTGGATTTATTATTGTTTTATGAGAGAGGCTAACATTCCCCCCCTTCAATGATAAATCCAAAATAAGAACGAGGAACCATATTCCAAGTTCTCATGTTGATCCTCACAAACATTGCCCGAAAAACCGCCAAAGCTGGATCCTGAAAAATTGCAATCTGAAGAGACCATGAGTTAGCTGCATGTCTGATTCATCTTTGAATTTCTCTTGACAACTCCATCACGTGCCAAGTTGCAAAAGGATCCATTTGTACTTTGCGTGAAATCAGCATCCTTTGTCCACTGAAAAAATTTGTTGAATGCCCACTGGTTGATGATGTCAAAAAAAACTCATTGTTGCTTTTGTTGTGTTGAAAACTGCTTACTACTGCTTTGTTTTCGATTTCCCACTAGCGAATTTGTTGATGCCCAATGGCTGTTGAAGATGCCCACTGACTGTTTTTGTTGGTTTTGTCGAGACTTTCAGTCTGACAACCAATGTTAATTTCATTGACATTTCCCCCCTTTGTCAGCTGAAAGAAGAGACAATCCTCTGGAAATTATTCCTTAACTCCTCCCCTTCAGGTGTAGAAGTGTTGCACTGGTGTACTCCCCTGTTAAACTGCATGAGAGTACCATATTTTTTTCACTGTTGGCTGCACTAGGTGTGATTGTATTCAGTTGTAGAATTGATACAATATTTTGACTGTGGATGACCATTCCCAAGGATCAATCTATTCATAATTTATCTTCAATCTGGCTGATTGTTGTTGGTTCCAATATTTCTCAGATGAATGATTTGTCTTGCCACAATGGCGACAAGGATGGAGATAAAAACACTGATCTTCCATATGACCGGTTCTTTGACAATGAGGACATTTCGGTTTGACTTCAACTTTGGGTTGCGTGCATTTCTATTTGTTTGCAATTTTCTCAGAACTTTCTGAGGTGATTTGTTCAAGAAATCCTACACTAACAAACTTAATTGGCTTGGAATAATATGGGATATGTAAGTTGGTGTCATCTTTGACATATCCTAAGCCTCTTCTATTTCTGTTACTTTGGATTTCTTCCCATGGCTTGATGATGGGTTTGGAAGAAAGTTGAACTGGAACAACTTCGACACTTGAAGCTATTTGGATGAATGAATTATCATCTGGATGGTTCAAAGACTTGGAAGCATCACTCTTCTCTTGCAACTCATTTCTTTGTAGTTACGAGTCTAGTTGAAGAAACTAAATTGTTTCATTTGTATTTTGTAGATGCCGTGAAAGATCAGCAAGAATGTCTTTGCTGATTTGCACCATGTCTTCAGCACTTGATAGGATCAATTTGTGAAGAAATTCTATCAGCTAGATGTGTTGTGCCATTTGAACTCGCTGTCTTGAATTCAGGCTCACTTGTCGTAGATGTCGTGCGTTGAACTGTCTCACTTGACTTTGTTACTTGAATGACAGGCTTGCTTGCTGTGTGGCTTGAATGACATGCTCGCTTGATTTGCTTATTGCGCTTGTTTGGAACACTTGCTAGAGTTGTAGAACTTTCTTGCTTGAACTCTTGAATTTATGCTCGCTTGATGATGATTTCTTTTCTTAAACACTCGCTTGAATTGCTTGATTACTTCACGCTCACTTGAATGAATAATCATACGCGCTTGCAGAAGATGTGAACTAGTTGTTTGTTTTAGAGTTAAAACTTACCCACTTGAGGTACTCACGTGATTGTGTTTTAAATGAAGGGTGTCAAACACTGTCGAAAATGCACCCAAAAAAGCTTACAATGATTTTAATGACTCACATAAAAAAATGAATTCACTTGTCTTAATTTGACTTAGTTGAAGAGAATTGACGCTCTTGACTTATTATCAATTCAAAACTTGGGTGTTGGTTTCAAACGAAAGTGCACCCTTACAATCCAACTCAGATTACAAATTCTTAAATTTATGTGCAATAATGTTGATGCAGACCGTGCTTTGAAATGCATTACCTTGATTGTATTGAGTGAATTTGCTTGTTGAGGTAGAATGTTGATGTTGACAACTTTGAGTATTTGTTGTAGTGGCACAAATGCATGTGTTGAGTTTAATTATCCTTCCTTGCAGCTACTTTGTTACAGGTGTTGTGCTTGCTTGCGTTGAACTTTATGTGTGTGTTAAATGAGATCATTTATATGTCAAAACAAGACACAAATCATAAGCAACAATATGAAGCATGAAGCATCATCAACACACTCTTCGTGTACCTAAGATCCCCTTATTCAATTTTGGACGGATCTAGGACACAATCACCACAAAAAAATATGCTTTATTAAAATTTGGAGTACATAATCATTCAGCTTCACAACATGTTCATGGAATCAAAGTTCCAGAACTTCTTGAAAAAAATGTCTTCAAAAACTGACTCAACCTTCTACAACAATGAGCTTTCCTTTGAAAAAATGATCACTCCAAATTTACAAAAAATCAATCCTTATCACTCCACAAAATTACTTCAACATTCAACTTATCACTCCAAGAATGACAAAAAAAATTAATGCACCTTATCACTCCAAAAAATGTAAAACATCACCCTTATGAAATATAAATATTCTCCTTAGGTACTTTGAATCACAACAATGACTTTCCCTTATCACTCCAAATTTACAAAAAGAATTTCACCTTATCACTCCAAACTACAAAATACTTATCATATGACTCCACACCTTATCTCTCCATTATTTTAATAATAACATTAAAAATAAACTTCCCATAAAAAAAATAATATTCTATTCACTCCTTATATCTCCCATAACTATCCACCACATATCACTTTAAAAAGTTCTACAAATACCTTATTCTTGTATTTCTCCATTTTAAAGTTCCATAAAAGACTTTAATATTTTTAATCCCCTTTTTAAAGTGCCATGAAAAAACAATTTAATGAATTTTATGGGCACTTATCAAAAGTGAAATAAGGTGGTCCTCTTTTGAACTTTTCATTTATTCATGAAATGCGTTAATGAGATGAAGCACCATATGATTTACGTACCATGTGATTTGTGAACGCAGGTATTCATACAAGTAGATTTCCTCAGAACTCCAACCAACGGAGTTTTCAACATGCCCAATTTTCCACGCAAGTCACAATTACGTTGACCCACAGTGCCAACTAAAGTGTGAATAAAATTCCCACCAAGCTTTAAGAAATATCCACGGTATTTTCTCCACAAATCGCTGAAATGGTTTCAATGCAGGTGATCAGAAAAAGGGTGAATTGAAGCTACGTTCAACACACATACTTCACATTATGCTAAAATTTGATTATACAATGCAAGCAACTTGCTCCTTTATCCAGCAATCACGTCATCACAAATGTGTTAGTAGCTTCTCAATTTTTGCAGATTTCACAATGACCACAACACACATATCACTGGAGAAGGCTTCAGGTAAGGGAATTTAAATATGCAAAAATTAAACTGGCAAGCTCTGCAACTAAGCTAGCCACTCTCACCAGACCCACACAGCTCAAAGATCACGTTTTCCAAAAAAACAAATCCAAGGGGAAAAACAAAGTCTCGATTCCACCTCGGTGGAATCAATCTTCACACATCGTTGCAAATTTCATTTTTTTACCGAAATAAAATTTGATAATGCACCAGATCGGTCTTCTCAATCCTCCATAATTTGTGATGTCTCAATGGTAATCCTCTTCGCCCGGCTCTCGATGATCGCTCCTTGTCCGTCTTCTCCCCTCAATTTTCTGCTAACTTTGTCACACCTCATACGATCTCAGTTCTTGCATGCACTCCAATTAAACATGCAGACCAAAGAGTCTTAATATGGTTTGGTTTGAGGGATCTGCAATCACAATTGTGATGATTTTGGGGTTCGGATCTGTTAATGACAGTGAATTAATTTGAATACGAGTGTTACAACATCACCATTTCTAACACCGACGGCTCCAGCAACATAATTTCCAATGAAAAAACATCCTTCCAGCACAAAACCCATCTTGAATTTTCCAGGGCTTTGGTTCACCCAATTCACCAACTCTTGCACATAGTCCAAATAAGAAAACAACAGCTCCGTAATTGGGAAAAAAGGAAGGACTTGAATACTTAGTTTGCATGATCTACATTTAGGGGCTGCAAACCACAAAGCATTGTCCCGCTTATTTGCCCACAAAATCCCACAACGTGATTCACATCAGCTTCATGGAGTGTACTATTCAACGAAACATGCCAGAGCACCTTCGCAGATCTTATTTCCAGTGTTTTTCATTAGTAGACATGGGGCAGAACGTGCTTTAAAGTCACTATGTAACAAGTTTGGAAGCTCACTATTTGAAATGCTACCAAGGCTATGGGATTGTCTGAAGTATTTAAATCAAGTGTACTTGAAGTCTGCTTACTGCAAGAAGCTCATGCAGAACCTGATGTGGAGCGCGCTTACCTATAATGATTGGGCGCATGCATCCAAGATGCTGGAGGGGGAGAATTCACAATCTGAGCTGCGAATTGGGTGGCTTCTAATCGGGAGATGATGGAACGGGTTGTGACGCAACAGTCTATCGATCTCCAACTAAAAACAGTGTCTCAATGCCTGCTTTAAGTGATGTTGTCAAAACATTGCATATGCAGCTTTTCAACACTGAAACTTCTAATATTCGACCTCCGTTCAATATATTTCGCCAGATTTTGCCATGGACTCTCCAAGCTAACTGTAAATACGCTCCAAAGGCACATAGTCATCATCAATCAACAAAAACGTACACTGAACCATAAAAATCAATTCTCCTCTGGATGAAAATCAGTATGATCTATATCTCTGCCACTGTGGTTTCTTGTGCTTTTTTTTTTAAATATATCTACGCCACTGTGGTTTCTTGTGCTTTTTTTTTAAATATATCTCCGCCACTGTGGTTTCTTGTGCTTTTAAAAAAAAATTTACTTATGCTCCAGAGGACGATTCCTCAAATCCATCAACGGTAATCTCAGTAGCCGGTTGGACAGTGCCTTCAACGTCAACGACAGTTGGACAGTGCCTTCAAAGTCAACGACAATGACGCTCAATGCCTCGTGCACGCACGCAAAATCTTGTGTCATGAATTCTTTATAACAACATTGTTATGACTCTAAACACTCAAATAGGCCACAAAACCCACACAAAACCCACATGCTCCGATACCACATGTTGAATAATCACACACCATTAACACACATATGATCACACAGATTTATACCCAAACACAGTCATGACGGAAAAGGCTTCAGCCTCATGGCTTCTGTTGGAATGTAATTTCCAACTGCGCTGCTGAATCAACAGGCGGAAGGCAGCGATCGACGGTTAGCGGGAGTGAGAATAGCTCGACGGTTAACAGGCGGTGAACCCCCGCAGTTGACTTGCTGATCGTATGTTGACTCGCGATCAACGGTTAAAATTGAGTGCAGGGCTTTACCCCGATCGTACTGAGTCGGCAGACTGATACCCCCGCAACCACCAGGGATGGTGGCTCCGCCCACGCACCACCGCGCACCACCATGCAGATTCGTCATTAATTCGATTTTTTTTTCAAGCGGTGCAGGCGGAATTTATGATGCCATAAATGTTTTTCAAGTGATGATTTTTTTTGTCAATGAATGACATTAAATTTTTTTGGATATTTTGTTTATATAATAGAACAGAATTGTAATTTTTTTAGTAGTTGTTGTTTTGATATACACACAGAGCAGATTATGTTTTTTATATACGCACAACAGTGCTTTTATTATAAAAGAAGACAGTGAGTGATATGCACAGTAGTGCAATTGTTTTTACAGAGCAGAATTAAAATTATACACAACAGTGTATGTTTTATAAAAAAAAAAACAAAGAATTGTTTTTTTTGAGACAGAGTCTTGTATGTTTGTAAAACAATGAAGATTTTATGCACTGTGATAGCAACAGTCACTATTGTAAATCCCTTTGTGATTGAGGAAGAACTTGTAACAGATTTTTTATGGAATAAATATTTGTTTTATTGAATTGAAACTCTGTTTTCTGAGAGTGAAATTTATTTTCTCTGTGTTGAAAAAGAGGAGTTTAATTTCTCCATTATCAATTCTGGAATTTTCAAATATTTCAACATGGTATCGGAGCAGTTCAGGCTATTTGAAGGTCAAATAAGCTGAAGGAAAGGAGTTCTTTGTTGCAGCAGCTTCTCCAGCAGTGTGAAGACTCAGACAAGAAGAATTCAAAGGTATTTCTCCATACAGTTTGTGTTACTGTTGCAGTACATTTAGTTAATTTTAAACACACAGTCAAGTGTTTTTGAAGCATAGTTAAAAGTGCAGAATGGCTGGAGCCAGCACTGGTATGGGTATGGGAAATATCCATCTCCCACAATTTAATGGGAAAAATTATGACAATAACTATGAGAGCATTATTTGTCTTCCAAGACTTATGGAAATTTGTTGAGGATGGCTTTGAAGAGCCAGCAGATGAACATGAGTTTAAAATGTTAACTCAGGCAGAAAGAGAGATTCTAAAGAGCAATAAGAAGAAAGATGCCAAGGCTCTTTTCTTTTTGTATCAAGCAGTGCATGAGAGTGTGTTTCCGAGGATAGCAGCAGCTAAGAGATCCAAAGAAGCATGAGAAACTCTCCAGACAACTTATCAGGGTATGGAGAAGGTGAAGACAACAAAACTTCAGTTGCTGAGGAGAGACTTTGAGACTCTTTGTATGAAAGAGTCAGACACTATTGACTCATTCTTCACTCATGTGATTGGAATGGTCACACAAATAAGATCTCATGGAGAGACTCTTGAGGACAAGAGGATTGTGGAAAAACTCTTGAGAAGTTTACCCTCAAGATTTGATGTAATTGTCACCACCATAGAGGAAACTAAGGATCTCACAAAGTTTTCATTGGATGAACTTCATGCATCACTGATGACTCATGAACAGAGATTGGGTAGGAATGAAAACTCATCTCTAGAACATGCTTTTAAGACCCAGATGTCTTTCGGAAGAGGAAGAGGGCAAGGCAAAGGAAACAAAAGAGGAAGAGGCAGAAGCCAAAACAGAGGTGGAAGGAACAACCCTTCACATTCACATGGAAGGTGCAACAGTGAAAGTCACAGCCACGGCCAAGACAACAACTAGCAGAATGCTCAAAGACAAAGGTATGATAAATCCAATGTCCAATGTTACCATTGTAAAAAATATGGTCATTATGCTAATGAATGTAGAACGAAGAAGCAAGATATGGGAAGTAGAACTAGTGCAAATTTCACTAGAGAAAATAGCAGCCAAAATAATTTGTTTTTATCTTATAATATGGCTAAAGAAAAGAATGAGGATTTATGGTTTCTAGACTCCGGTTGTAGTAACCATATGACAGGAAACTTAGCAATGTTTTCTGTGTTAGATGAGAGTGTGCAGTCACAAGTCACACTAGGAACTAATAGCAAAGTTTCTGTTATGGGAAAATGAGATGTAAATGTTCTAACAAGATTAGGTGCAAAGAAATCCATAGCAGATGTTTATTATGTTCCAGGAATGAAATGTAATTTCTTAAGTATTGGACAACTTGTCCATAAGGGATATAATGTTTTCTTTGAAGATGATGTTTGTACCATCATGGATAAACCACCCAGTAATAAGTGTATTGCTGAAGTGAAGATGACAAGGAACAGGATGTTCCTTCTCAGAATGAGAGCAGAATTGAAGAATGGTGAAGAGAAAGCAGCAGTTGCATAGGAGACTTACCAAAGCGAACCAAAAGATAATAATTGGTTATGGCACTTGAGATTTGGACATCTCAACTTTGGAGGTCTTAATTTATTGAACAGAAAAGGAATGGTAAGTGGTTTACCATTGATAGAGAAACAGACTGCTAGTGAGGGTTCTTGTCTTGAATGAAACTAACACGGAGAAAAGAATTCCTTAGAAACATAAGAAGCACCCATGCAGGGTGTCCACTTGATGTTCACTTGGACCGATGCAAACTCCATTGCTTGCTAGCAGCCACTACATGTTAACATTCATAGATGATTTTACAAGAAAAACTTGGGTTTACTTTTTGAAAAATAAAAGTGAAGTGTTTGAAAAATTCTACAATTTCAAAGCACTTGTGGAAAACCAAAGTGGGCTGCACATCAAAGTCCTAAGGACTGATAGAGGAGGTGAGTATATCTCTAAATATTTTCTACGGTTTTGTAGAAAAAATGGTATTCAAAAGAAGTTTACAACTAGATATACTCGGCAGCAAAATGGAGTAGCCGAAAGAAAAACAAATATAATGATTTTATGCAAGGAAGTGTCAACAAAAATATTACCCTAATGAATTATTAGAGCAGACATGACATTAAAGCCTGTATTCAGATGATTTTCAAAGCACTGGATTCAAAGTGGAAGATGCATGGAGTGGCACAGAAGCAGGTGTCACACACATGAAGGTTTGGATACAGCTGCTGCATTAGATCGACTAAGGAAGAAGTTAGATAGCAAGGGGGAGAAATGTATTTTCATTGGATACAATGAGGAATCCAAGGCATACAGGTTATATAACCCATGCACCAAGAAGTTTACTGTGAGCAGAGATGTTCAGTTCATTGAAGAGGAAGCTTGGGATGGAAGCATAGAGAAAACAGTGAATGTTAAACACTGTTTATCTCATGATGAAAATGATGATGAGTTCGCTGAAATACATCCCCAAACAGCAGCACCAACACAAGAGCAGCAAAGCACACCCTTGAGGAGAAATGACAGTGCTTCTCCAAGCACACCACAAGGAGTAAATTTAAGTGCTTCTTCAAGCATTTGTATATCTACTGAAAGAGGTAAGAAATTCAGAAGTTTGAAAGATATTTATGAACAAGATATAGCTAATGAAGGTATCAATTCTTTGTTTGCTTTATATTGTCATGTTGATGATCCTATTCATTTTGAAGAAGCTATCAAGGATAGGAAATGGATAGAAGCTATGGATGAGGAAATAAATGCCATAGAAAGAAACAAGACTTGAGATTTGGTTGAACTCCCAAAAGGTAAAGATGTCATTGGTGTTAAATGGGTCTACAAGACCAAGAATAATGATGAAGGTAAAATAGAGAGACACAAGGCAAGACTTGTTCTCAAAGGCTATAAGCAGAAACATGGGATAGATTATAAGGAAACTTTCGCACCAGTTGCTAGGATGGAAACCATAAGAGCAGTGTTGTCCATAGCAGCACAAAATAAATGGAAATTTTACCAAATGGACGTGAAGTCAGCATCCCTAAATGGAGTGTTAATGGAAGAGGTTTACATTGAACAACCTCTCGGTTATGAAAAGAAAGGCCAAGAGCACAAAGTGTGCAAGTTGAAGAAAGCTCTTTATGGGCTGAAGCAAGCGCCAAGAGCGTGGTACAGTGGGATAGATTCATATCTGCTGGAAAATTGTTTTGAAAAGTGTGAGGGAGAACCCACCCTCTACATCAAAGAAAAAGATGGTAAATTGTTGATTGTAGTTTTGTATGTTGATGATGTTATCTTCACAAGTAATGATGATTATCTTATTGAAAATTTTAAAACAATCATGAAAGAAGAATTTGAAATGACTGATATGGGTTTGTTGAGATACTTCTTGGGAATAGAAGTAGAACAAGATGAAAATGAGATTTTTATCTCACAAGCAAAGTATGTTAATGAGGTGCTTGAAAGATTTAACATGCAGGAGAGCAAAACAACAATCACTCCCACAGTGATGGGATTAAAACTCAGCAGAGAGGACAACAGCAAGGATTTTGATCCTAGCTTATACATGAGCATAGTTGGCAGCCTTATGTATTTCACTGCAACTAGGCCGGACATAATGCATGATGTTAGTTTGATTTCCAGATTCATGGAAAAGCCAAAGGATGCACATTGGCAAACATCAAAAAGAATTCTGAGGTATGTTAAAGGTACAAAAAGGTTTGGTATTTTTTATACTGCTTCAGAATGTTCAGAGTTAGTTGGATACACTGACAGTGATTGGGCTGGAAGTGTAGATGATTACAAGAGCACTTCCGGTTATGTTTTTCACATGGGTTCAAGAGCCATTTCATGGGCTTCTAAGAAACAGCCCATTGTAGCATTATCTACAGCAGAAGTAGAATATGTGGCAGCTACCGCAGCAGCATGTCAAGCAGTTTGGATGAGAAAAATGTTGAGAAGTTTATGTCAAGAACAGGTAAAAGGGACAATGATCTTTTGTGACAATAGCTCAGCTATTACATTGTCAAAAAATTCTGTTTTTCGTAAGAGGACTAAACACATTGACACCAAGTTTCACTTCATACGTGAATTGGTTAACAATGGAGAAGTCATTTTACAGCATTGTAGAACAGATGATCAATTTGCAAATATTCTCATAAAGCCATTTGCGCAGAAAAGCTTTGAAAATTTCAGAAAATGCATGGGTATGCAGGAAAACCCAGCAGTTGAAATTAAGGGGGAGTGTTGGAATGTAATTTCCAACTGCGCGGCTGAATCAACAGGCAGAAGGCAGCGATCGATGGTTAGTGTGAGTGAGAATAGCTCGACGGTTAACAGGTGGTGAAACCCCGCATTTGACTTGCTGATCGTATGTTGACTCGCGATCAACGGTTAAAATTGAGTGCGGGGCTTTACCCCGACTGTACTGAGCCGTCAGACTGATACCCCCGCAACCACCAGGGATGGTGGCTCTGCCCACGCACCACCGCGCACCACCATCGCGCCACCACCGTTGCCACCATGCAAATTCATCATTAATTCGATTTTTTTTCAAGCGGTGCAGGCATAATTTATGATGCCATAAATTTTTTTCAAGCGGTGATTTTTTTTGTCAATGAATGACATTAAAGTTTTTTGGATATTTTGTTTATATAATAGAACAGAATTGTAATTTTTTTAGTAGTTGTTGTTTTGATACACACAGAGCAGATTATGTTTTTTATATACGCACAACAATGCTTTGATTATAAAAGAAGACAATGAGTGATATGCACAGTAGTGCAATTGTTTTTACAGAGCATAATTAAAATTATACACAACAGTGTGTGTTTTATAAATAAAAAACAGAGAATTGTTTTTTTTGAGACAGAGTCTTGTATGTTTGTAAAACAGTGAAGATTTTGTGCACTGTGACAGCAGCAGTCACTATTGTAAATCCCTCTGTGATTTAGGAAGAACTTGTAACAGAGTTTTTATGGAATAAATATTTGTTTTATTGAGTTGAAACTCTATTTTCTGAGAGTGAAATTTATTTTCTCTGTGTTGAAGAGGAGGAGTTTAATTTCTCCATTATCAATTCTGGAATTTTCAAATATTCCAACAGCTTCCTGACATATTTTCTCATTATTAAAATAATGTAGTATTACAATTAAATAGATGAAGAGACTGTGTATCAAGATAGTGTGTGCTATCTTGGACACCTTGGTTGATATAATTTCTCAACCATACACACACCAATATAGGAGCTACCTAAACTAACTCCTAACTTAGAGGAACAACCCAATCTAGAGAGTTAGGCATAAATTCTTAACTTTTAATATTTAATTTATTTATTTTATTTTTGGATTTATTATTGTTTTATGAGAGAAGCTAAAATTTAATTTTTTTTCTTCATAATAAAATTATTATTTTTAATGTAAAAATAATTTCAGCGCACTTATATATCTTTAATACATTTAAATTATATAACATTTCATGTCTATTATTCAAATTTCAAACTAAAACTTATAAGTTCTAGTCTCATTTTTGAGTTATCCAAAAAAATAAATTCTTAACATATATAGAAAAAATGGAATATATATAATTGTATTTTAATCATGTGTGGTTTTTGCATAAAAAATATTGGAAATTTCAACACGATTTTGATAAAATCTGACAATTTTTTTTGGAAATATGGGTTACAGTTGTCAAACTTTCATATTTTAGTGCCCATGGGTTTTTGATGATGTTGAATCCATTTCCACTATCAAAAGCACGATTCAAGCACTCGTGAAAAAATGGTGAGTTTCCAGCAATTTTTGGCCATTTAAGAAAAAATGATGCCTCAATAGACACACACACACACACACACACACACACACACACATATTCTAACTTATAAACGAAATAACATTTTTCACCGGAATCTGATGATACAATTTTGAACAAGAATGGTATTTTTTGTTGTTTAAAATACATTTTTTGAATGCATAAATGGATTCAACACCCTAAAAAACCTCTAGACACTCAAATTTTACAAATTAAACAACTTAAATTCAAGTTTTTAAAAATATTTGTCGAATTTTAATTACAATTAAGGAGAAAAAATGGCATGAAAAAAGTTATTTCGTTTGTAAATTAGATTACACCCCTCTCTCTTCCTCGATATATATATAACCAAAGCACAAATTAAATAGAAAAAAAAACTAGAGAACTTTTCAAACAAACTTACTTATAAACAAAATCATACCATAGCATTTTTTTTAACGATAAACTCTTAATTGTATATCCATTTTTGGTTATATTTCTTTTTTTAATAATGTATATTCTTTTGATAATGCTTTTTGAAAGTTTATATAAATAAATTATTAATATTTTTTCATTAAAGACAATAAGATAAAGTTACTTATTGGTATATTGGGAAATTTTAAAGTAGATAGTTGTAATAGGTTTAGGTGAATAACTTTTATCAAAAAAATATGGAAAGGGAAAAAATGTTAATCGAAACATTGAACCCAAAAAAAAAAAATTAACTAAAATTTTCAATATTTTTTTTAAATAATATTTCAAAAACATCGGAATAGAAAGTTTTATAAACAAGTTTACCAAAACAAATATATACAATAATTTTATTTATTTTCATAATAATATTATTTTTCTATCCTTTTAAAAAGTCTCATCTAAAATAAGAAAGTTTTATAAACAAATTTACTAAAATAAATATATACTAACACAATCACATTAATAAATGTGGTTCATAAATGTAGATAGACATATACCAATCATAATCACAACAACATTAGTAAATATAATTGACATAAATCAATAAGCGTCAATAGCATGGAAATAATAATAATAATAATAATATAATTATGATAATAATTCTAATAAAAATTATTTTATATTATAATAATATAATAGTATTTTCAATAATATAATAAACCCAAGGGATTATTGATATTATAAACCTAAGGGATCACTAATATTATAAACCCAAGGGATTATTATGATAAAATATGATAATCAATTAATTAAGTGGCTCTCTAGGTGAGTTACCTGGAGAGTGCCAAAGAACTCCACACATTGCTTCCTATTCATTCAGAAGAACTTCGTACATATAGTCTTGCACACTAACAGGGTGGTTTGAACCACTCCCTAGATAGTAGGATCTCAGACCTAATCTTAGAGTCTCAATCCTAACCTTATCACAACAAACATCTAAGTCTAGCTTCATCCATTAATTCTAACACTCCCCCTTAATGGAGAAAGGGTACTAAAAGAATAGCATATGCATGTTGGTCTTGTTTCAGCTAGGCTTACAATAGTACATAAAAATCTTAGTGACATAATTTTCATTTTAGTCTTCTTGCTTGAGAGTCCCTACTTGTTCATTCCTATGCGAAGCGTCATCTTTACTTTTCTTGCCATGAGGTAGTGATAGATCTTCTCCTCCTTTTTATGTTTTCTTCCCCAAAGATGAAACACTTGACCTCTTACCCTCCTCGATCTTGATTATAGGCTATAATTCTTTATATCTTGATTGCTAGTAATTGATAACACATTAGAGGGTGCAAGCTTGGTAGGAGAATTTTTTCTCTCACTACTTTTGGTGTCAAACATCTGAACATTGGATTATTTCCACCCAAGAGTCACTATATCAACATCATTATCTTTAATTATTCTCGCAATACTTTTGGTTGACTTGTCTTGGTCATCATGTAGATCTTCAACAATATGTTCATGTTTACATCCTTCTTGAAGAACAACTAGTGGGTCTTCAATCTCAAGATCTTGCGAGACATATTATGCCTCTTGATACTCGTGGTCATCAATAAAACCACATTGTTTTTTTTTAAATTTCTTCTGACTCAAAAATACTTCCCATGCCAATAATGCCTCAAAATGGCCACATGAAAAAAACATCATAAGTGTCAAATATGTCTAAAAATATAAACACATTGGAAAAATCCAGCTTATCTCACTTCCAGATAGGCGCCGATCACTTTGTGCTCAGCTTGCTAAGGCCTATGAGAAACCAAGTTTCTCCTGTGAGTAAGGTATTTCTCCTAAACTCCGAAACTGTGAGCACCGAGGCTCCTATGTTGCCATTGGGGCACTATAGCCATGAAGGTTCTGTAGCCACTAAGGCTCTGTAAGTTGCATGCACGCAAGTTGCGCAAAATATACATGCAACAACGTAGTGTATTATTAAGGCTTAAATCGATCTCAGCTTAAGCCAAACGATCAAGTTAAATTTGTTCAGAAAACACAATCGACTTTCTAAAATCCAAGACATAGATACAAGTCAATTTTAACAACGACATGAATTTCTTCCACGGCTCAACTCTGATGGTAGTGATATCACGATGCAAAATGAAATGCAAGTGACATATACAATTTCTCAAATACAAAATGCTATCAAAATCGCCTCTGTCAATGTGCCTATATTTTCTCGCATATATGCCAGATCAAAGAAGTGTCTCAATGAGCTCGTCTAGATGGTGGAATCAAAATCTCTTATTATGATCAGGCAGACTCCAATACTCCTCGGGCAGCCTAGCAGAGCACGCTTTTGCTATGCTTAGAACTCTCCACCAGCTCTCGCTCAAACTGGATCTCAACAGCCACCCACGGGGCTTTCTTCCCAGATCCGGGTAGCAACAACACCTCTCCACTTAACAGGTCCACGATCTAGAATTGCTGAGCAGTCACAAAATTGACTTCCCTCTTAGATCCACAGAGGGTACTGCCAGCAAAGAGGGTCACCCATGATTTCTGGAACCCAAACTTAGCTGCAAAAATCTCTTTCGATCTATCATGGACTGTACGACTCAGAGGAGGTTTCGCTCTACCTATTACCTCTCTCTCAATGGAGAAACAAACTCTCCCAACTTCTACCTGAAGCTCTGATACCATGATAAAATTTGATAATCAATTAATTAATTGGCTCTCCAGGTGAGTTTCCTGGAGAGTGCCAAAGCACTCCACACTATATAATATTGCACACTAACAAGGTGGTTTGAACTACTCCCTAGATAGTAGGATCTTATACCTAATCTTAGAGTCTTAATCTTATCATTATCACAACAAACAGCTAAGTCTAGCTTTCTCCATTAATTCTAACATATTGATATTACAAACCCAAGGGACTAATGTTGTTTTTTTTTTTTTTTTGAATAATTCTAATTCTATTAATGTAAAAAATTAGTACAAAACTACCACAGCTTCAGCTAAGTAAGCCTGAAGGCTGGGTTTGAAGCTCAAAAAAACCTGGTTTTGGACTTCCCCAGAAGGGGAAACTAGTCCCTTGGACGCATATCTTGCTGCCCACGCAGGGGAAACCGACATTAAGTAAGAACATAGTAACAAGTAAGACCATGAAAGCAAAACTTGACTAAGATAAACAATGTTTTTCTCGCTCAGCAAGAGGGATTTAAACAAAAACACATAAAGCCCCCCATTGTACCTGGGCTGCGGCACCGCGTTCCAGTTGTGATAGCAGTGGTCACTTGTCATCTGCAGGAGAGGGAGGCTCCTCCACTACGCGGTAGCAATACTTCACACTGTTGCTATCCTCTTTGTCGGTGGTGGCGCAAGTGGCAATTGCAGTTGCGTCCTTCATCTGTTCCTGTGCGTTGTCATCTCTTTTTAGACCGTGCGAAACATCATGGATAGGAGGGGGCTGAGGGGTGGGCTCGTCAGTAGGCTTGGAACTAGCAGCTTCCTCTTGGAGAGAGACAATTATGAAGGTGATAAGAATCGGGCGGTCCATAGTACAAACAAATTGAAATTCAGCTCGTTGGGAGGTGTGGCAAAGGGAGACAGGGGGAGTGGCGGACTGAGAAACAGGTTGCGAAGTAGATGCGGTGTGGAGAGGTTGAGAGCCTTGGGTGGAGTGCTCTTGCCCAAAGAGGCAAGCTCGCCCTCTTTTGCTACTAGTTTTTGGGAAATGACCGCAGGTTACATCCTCAGACAAAGAATCATTGCCAGAAGAAGATTGGGCGCGAATTTCTCGGCCTCTACTACTTCCTCTGCGACTTTGCATTCTATGCCTAATCCGAGGCATTTTGGTAATTGAGCGCAATCTATAGGAACGGGTAGGCGAGCGAGAGAAACTCTGGGTAAGAGACAGAGGATTCGCCTACGTAAAATTGGAGAGAGGAGCCTTGAAACAGAACTCGCTCTAAGAGAAGTGGAATTCCAACAGTGTTTCTAGGCAACCAAGCAACCAACAACGCCTCCCAGTATGCGTGCGAGCACTTGGATCGATGCAAGCAGGAGGGCAATAGCAGCTCTGAGGAGCAGGATGAAAATAAGCAGAATGAGAATGAGCACGAGCAGGCCTTGTCATAATAAACCAGGGGAGCAGGAGAAAATGGTGGTGGGATGAGCTAATGGCTCGATTGCGGAGTTTAATGCCCAGGTTGGCAACATTAATGGGAGGATTAATGTGTAGGTGGGTGACTAGATGGCCACCCCATGCGCTCGCCTTCGGGACGTACGTCCCATCGTGCCTATAGATCATCCGCATCTGGAAGACCCAAGGGACTAATGTTATAAACACAAGGGATTAATATTAAACACTACGATTATAAACCCTAGAATTAATATTAAACCCTAGGATTAATATTACAAACCCTAAGATTAATAAAACAAACCTAATATTAATATTATAAACCCTAATATAATATTATACATATTAGGGATTAATATTATAAACTTAAGGGATTAATAAACCAAAGGGATTATCAAAATTATAAACCCAAGGGACTAATAATATTATAAACTCAAGGGATTAATAAACGCAAGAGATTATTAATATTATAAATCCAAGGGATTAATATTATAAGCTCTTGGGATTAATATTATAAACCCAAGGATTAGAAACATTGCGATAATGATTATAGGATTGATTTATATTATAAACCACATTATTAATATAAACCCTAATATAATAAATTATAAACCCAATATTAAACCTTAATATTATAATCCCAATATTAACAATTCCAAATATTATAAACCTAATATTAAATTGGAGTTTTATAATGTAACATTGTGGCATTGAATAAATTGCAATGTAATGTAACATTGCAACAATAATTGTCAGATTGATTTGTCGTATTGAGACAATGTTTGTCACAATGTGGCGTTGGATAGATTTTTGTACCATTCTTGGTATTAAACCCTAATATAAATCTTTACATTAAATAAAACCCAATATTGTAAAACCAAGGGATTATTATTAAAAACCCAAGGGATTATAAACCCTAAAAATAATATTAAACATTAGGATTAATATTATAAACCCTAATATTAATTTAACAAACCTAATATTAATATTATAGACCCTAATATATTATTACACATAGTAAGGATTAATATTATAAGTCCTAAGATTAATATTATAAACACTAATATAATTAATTTTAAAGTCGATATTAAACCTTAATATTATAAGTTCAGTATTAAAAATTCCTAATATTATAAATTTAATATTAAACTCGAGTTTTGTAATATAACAATGTGATGTTGAATAAATTGCAATGTAATGTAACATTGTGACAATGATTGTTGTATTGAGACAAAGGGTCTATGCATGAAGTTTAGTTACACTTTTTGGAAAGAGGGGCACATTGTGGGTGAAAAAAAACAGTTCGATCGAGCCTTTTTAATTGATCGATTAAGCTATCTTTGAGCCCTCGATCGAGTTGAATATAGTTACCGATCAAATAGGTAACTGAACTGGTACCCACTTTTTTGAGGTAGCAAAAAAAGCACCCGATTTTGAAAAGTGGTGATGCAGAATCATTTTTTTTTTTGGAGCATATTTTTGACACCTTAATTTTTTTATTTATGAAGTATGAACATTTGTTTTAAAATGTTAGTGATTTTCATGCTAATTTTGAAAAGTGTTGATGCAACATCAACTATTTTTTTAGAGTGGTGATTTTCATGATAATTTTGAAAAGTGTTGATTCAGCATAAACCATTTTTTTTAGAGTGCTGATTTTCATGTTAATTTTGAAGAGTGTTGATGCAACATCAACCATTTTTTTTACAGGTGATTTTCGTGTTGGTAATAAAACATACAAATAAAATAAGAAAAACATTACAAAAAAAACTCAAATATAAAAATATAAAAAAAAAATAATAAAAAATGAATAAAAATGTAAAAAAATAAAATATTAACTTGTAAAAATAAAAAATTTAATAAAAATAAATAAGCAAAAAAATTTGAAAATTAAATTAAAAAATGGGAAAATATTTTAAAAAACATATAATTTAAAGAAAAAAACCAAAATTGAAAAAAAAAATTAAAAATAAAAAAAATATCAAAAACATATTTTTCTAGTTATTAAAAAAATACCATATAATTAAAAAAAATAAAAGGGAAAATTTAAAAATAATTAAAATTAAAATAGAAATATTAAAATAAAAAATAAAAAATAATTTAAATTAAAAAAATAATAAAAAATTAAATTGAAAAAAAAAACAAAATTTAAAAAGAAAATTAAAATAAAAAATTTAAGATTAAAAAAAAAACATTTTCAAATAATAATAAAAAAAACAAAAATATATTTATTTCAAAAAAAATTAAACCATTTTGAAAATTTAAAAATGAAAAAAAAAAACATTTTTAAAATTAAAATTAAAAGTAAAATTAATAAATAAATTTAAAATTTAAAATTAAAAAAAAAAAAAAAAACCTAAAAATATTAAATTTACAAAAAAAATTTGAATTTTTAAAATATGAAAGTTAAATTAAAAAAAAATAAAAAAAAACAAATATTAAATTTAATAATAAAACAAATTAAAAAAATTAAAATAAAATATTAAATTAAATTGAAATAAAATAAATATGCAATTCAATAAATAAGATTAACAAAAAAGTCATTTAATTTCTAAACAAAATTTCATTGTGTTGCCTAGGGGAGGCTGCTTACAGCTTCTCGCCTATCCAAAGACCGACCCCCGCTGCCACCTAGGTGACACAATCAATTTTTTATTTTATTTTTTTAATTAAATTGATTTATTTTTATTTAAATTTATTATTATTATTATTATTAAATTTTAATAATTTTTTTGTTTTTAATATATATATATATATATTTTAATTTTTTAATATTATTTATTAAATTTCATATATATTTTTTTTAAATTTAATTTAATATTACTTTTCTTAATTTAATATAATAAATTTTTTATTTTTTTAAAATTTATTTAAATTTAATATTTATTTTTAATTTTTTTTTTAATTTAATATTATTTATTTGTTTATCTTCCATTTTCCATTTTTAATTGATTTTTAAAATTTTCATTTTTAAAAATGTTTTTATTTATTTTATTTTTTTTAAATTTATTTATATATTTGTTTATTTATTAAAATTATATATATATATATATATATATATATATATATATATATATATATATATATATAATTTTTAAATTTTAATTTAAATAATGTTTTTTGTTTTTATTTTAAGTTTTTTAATTTATTAAAATATAATATTTTTTTTGAATTTAATTTTTTATTTAATTTTATTTTTTTAATAAATTTAATTTAATTTTTTTTTTTCTAAGTAAATTTAACTCTATTAATGAAACATATAATACAGAGATATCAGGGCGTCAGGAGCGCCATATAGTCAGCAAAATATCAAAAAATGGAACCTCCCTTTGGGGGAAACCGGTACGGGAGACGTTTGAAAGCTGCCTTAGGAGAGGAAACCAGCTGTTACACACCAAAATTGAGCTGAGAATGGAGCCGCCCACTCGGGGAAACCAGCTTACACCATGATTTTGAACAGACTCAACATAGGACATCGTTTCGAACAAACTGAGAGTAATAACATTTAAACTAGACAAAATATCACAAAAATAAGTCAAAGAGCCTGGAGCACAAACAGAAGTGCTAGAGCCCATAGTCACCCGAGGGAGATTCCTCCACAATTCTGCACCAACCATCACCATCGTCGTCTGGGACTGGGACGTTCTGACTGGCGTTGGCTTCTGCATCACGATCATCAGCCGGTGGAGCCAGGTTCTGGAGGAGACTCGATCCACCATCAACCTCTTTCCGAGCGGAACCAATGTCCATCACCTAAGAAGCATGCTGACCGGTAGGAGGGCCCTGCGGAATGACAGGGGACGCTGAAGGAAGGGGGTCAGGGGTAGCTTCAGAGATTTCCTTGAAAGAGACCGAGATTGTGGTAATGACCAAGGGGCGAGAGGAATTACATTGAAAGTGGAAGACGACATTGGATGGGAAGCGAGCAGGGGCAGATATAGCAGGTTGGGGGTTAGGGGAGTGCTGAGAGGCAGTGACACCATGCCTCGAGGAGGGAGAAGAACGCTGCACACGACCCTTGCGGCGAAGAACGTGCGAGGGAGGAGTGCTATCACTGGGACTAAGCGAGGGCGAAAGGGAATCAGAGGAAGGGGAGCGGCCACGTCTGGAAGAGATGGGGCGAGAAATTCCCCTACGACAACGCAGGCGATGCCTTACGCGAGGCATGGCAGCTGTGGAATGATGAGAGAAGGCGAAGAATTCGGGCGGCACAGGCGGAGGAAACAAGCCAGGCGGCGAAGCGAGATGGAGAGCACAAAAAGGACTATGGGTGAAATGAAAACCAGGGGAAAAACTAATGCAACAGCCCAAAGGGCAGCGCTTACCCAAAGCAGTGCAGAGGCTTCGAACGTCAGCCTCAGGAGAGCAAATAGAACTCACGGATAGGAGCTGCAGCGACATGGAGACCTGCAAACCAGCGCACATCCAAACCAGAAAAGCCAAAGCCAGAATCGAATGCAGAGGCGGAGGACCAGAGCCGGACATTTTGAAACAGGCGGAGTCTCGGCCTCCCCACCGACATAAATGCCGCGTAGGGTGACGGCCTGCAATATTTAATAAACCCAAGGCGAGTAAATGCAAACCTCAGGCGGCCAAGTGGGCAAGCCACGAGCCAGCTCGCAGGTTCATCACTGTCAAATCTTTAATAACCACCCGCATCCAGGAATAAATTTTTTAATTTAATGTTGTATATTTTAATTTAATTAATTTATTTTTTTCAATTTATTTATTTTTAAATTTAATATATATATATATATATATTTAAATTTAAATTTTTAAAATGTTTTTAATTTTTTTTCCTTACTTTTTTTAAATTAGCAAAAAATTAATTAAAAAAAATATAATGAATTTTGTTTTTTTATTTCAATTATTTTGAAATGTTTTTCTACTTTTTTTTTTTTTTAATATATATAAGTTTTAGTTTCAACACTTTTCATTTTCAGGGTGTTTTTTGCACAAAAGAAAATTGGCTTTTACTTTTATTTTTAAAAAATGTTGAAAATTAACTCGAAAAAAAGGTTATTCAAGAATACAAATTTTCATTTTTTTGCATAAAGAAAAAACGTCTTTTACTTCATTTTTTAAAAAATGTTGAAAATTTACCCGGGAAAAAGAAAGAAAGAAAGAAGAAAAGATGAAAAAAGAAAGAAAAAGAAAAAAAAGAGGAAGAAGAAGAAAGAAAACAAAAAATAAAAAGAAAAAAAGAAGAAGTTATTCCAGAAAAGAGCTTTTCTTTTGCAAAAAAAAAATTGCCTTTTACTTCCATTTTTAAAAAATGTTGAAAATTTACCCCAAAAAGAAAGGGTTATTCCAGAATACAAATTTTCATTTTCAGGTTGTTTTTTCATGGTCTTTTTATTTATCATTTAGAGTTCTCGTTTTGAGGTAATAGTTCCCGTTTGATTGGTAACTATGTTGTTGTTGAAGGGCTTAAATATTGCTAAATCGAGCTTTTGTGTAACCCTAGGTTAGGAGCTTAATGGAGCTTTAAGGCTTGATAGAGCCTTAAAGCTGGACAACGTTTTTAATTTTCTCATTATTAACAATTTTAAAATTTATGTAAATATCAATAATAATATGCAGACTTTAAAACTGCAAATATTTGATAGTTAAAATAAAATTATAAAAACACAACAACAACAACCAAATTTAGTTACTAATTACATTTGAATAGGTAATTAACAATGGCGTGGATTAATATCTCATTACATTTATAGCATTTTGATGTATAAATTTGAAAAATGATTCTATCTCACTTGCAATTGAAATTGTAATATTCTTATATTTATAATTTGGTAAATTAAAAATTAGTTTTTAATATGATTTAAATTTTAAATTTTATAATTTAAATAATAACTTTATTATAAATATAATTTAAATAACAAATTGATTAAACATAAGAAAACTTATCAATTTGATTTTAATAAATATTATAATTTTTTATATGAATAAGTGTAACTCAAAAATATTAATTTGACGCTATTGGAAATGTATATTTTATAAAATTCATTAAAGAGTTAATAAATGATAAGTCATGATTCGCTCGGTTATAATAATATCTATTAAAATCAAACTTTTATATATATATCAAATTATCAAGGAAATAAATGGGTGTAGTAATAATTAACATAGTTGTAATAGTTGAGTCCCAGGGGGCAGCTCAATTGGTTATTCGAGAAATATGAAATTGTTGTAACTCGAAAGACTCAAGTTCAAATTCCTCTGTTGTGATCCAGGCTGCGGGGAGAAGGACAATTCCTAGCCCCCCAGAGGTTTGCTAGTAGTTACGTGTCAAGCGGGCTGTTGGGTTCCTCTGGGTTATAGAAAAAAAAAAAAAGTAAGAAAGAAAGAAAATAAAAAAGGAAAAAAAGTTGTAATAGCTGCAAGCTATAATTAATATAGTTGTAATGGATGCAATAGTATTTGCGGTTATAAATTTCTTTCAACTTGTCAAATGTGATTACACTGAATTATGTCTTTAGTCTGCACAAGTGTAAAGTATATATAAATTTTTTTACTTCTCACTTAGATTTGCAATATATATTTTTAAAATAATAAAAACATAATCAAATCATAAATTTTAAAACATTATTTGACTAATTTGAATTTGAGTTATCTAGATTTAAATGTATGTAAAAAATTATTTTTAAATTAATAATATTATAAAATTTACAAAAAATTAATGTAATGATTTGAAAAAATATAATACATGATTTTTTTTAAAGGTCAATGAGTAATTTTCTATAGAATCTTTATAATTAGTGTTTATTTTTGTATGATATTATAAACATATTTCAATTTGACTATATGGTGACAAATTCATAAATGTGAGTGAGAAATAGTTTAGTTTAGTTCAATTTTTTTTTTCATTGAAATTTTTTACATAAATAAAATTTATAAAGTGATTAAGTATAAAAATATGCTATATTTAAAATCAAAACAATAAACAAATTATCACTATTAATAATTTCAAAATTGAAAAAAAAAGGTTAAAATATTTTATAGAAAGTTATCTATATATTATAATAATTATTTTATTGGAAAAATAAAATAAAATTTGGATTTATAATTAAGGAAAATTAGAGTTTTGAATATATTTAAATATTTTCAAAAACATTTTTTGTGGAATAAATAAAATTATAATTCACTTAAATACAAGTATTGAGAGACTTCATTTTTTTCTCTTTTCTGTTTTGGTTAATTATGATAGCTTGATTGAGTTATAGGCTCAATGGAGCCTATAGCTCGATCAAGCTTCTTTTAAACCACATTAAGGGCTCGATCAATGGTTTCTTAAATCAACGATTGAGATATTTTAAATTTTATCTCAAACACTTGATCAAGCATTTAATCACTGGATCGAGTTGTTAAGGGCCTAAAAGACCATGTTTTAGCTCTTCTTCTGCAAATTTATCTGTAACACCATTTTGTACCCAAGCAGACTCTAAATAGAATTTTTCCTTAACTGGTGAAGTTGATCATGTTGGATTCAGAAAGTAATTCTCTATCCAATGGCATATGTGTTTGAAAATTTCGAATTCATATGATATTTTTTATCTAATTTATTTTAAACATATTGCTTGAATTTTTTTTGGACAGTTTCAAAAAGGCTGAATAAAATATCAAAAACATAAAATATAAAAAATGAAAAAAAATAAAAAATCTTCATTTACTAGTCCTCTTCAAAACTATGCTCTTGTTTTTTTAATTGAAATATTACTTCACCAACTTCGAAAAATAATAGAAAACATAATTTTGCATAAAAAATAAAATATTAATATGAAAACCTTAGTTCTCTTTGTGTGTGTGTGTATATATATATATACACACACACATTTTAGACAAAGTTATTCTACGTGAACACACACATATCTGCTAAGTTGTGCAAAAAGTTGCAAGGACAAGCATTTCATTTAAAGAAAAATTGACATACTATACAACACTAATTTTTTTTGCAAAAAATATCATTAGGACAACAACATAATTCTCCACATATTTTCCTTTCACTCTGAATGAAAACTCACAATGTTTATATGAATTTTGAGGGCTTCAATTTTATAAAAGAGTAAAATTTTTAAATTTCATCGTCATATTTAGCCCAAAAGTGTAACCCATTTTCATGCATTCACCGCAACGCCTTTTAGAATGTGAAATTGTATATATTTTTGTAGCATTCCATCGTTGCAGTATTAAACCATAATATAAAACCCTAACATTATAAAACCCAATATTATAAAACCAAGGTATTAATATTATAAAGTCAAGGGTTAATAAACCTAATGGATTAATATTATAACCCCAAGGGAGTATTATTAGAAGCCTAAGGGATTAACATCATAAAACCAAGGGTTTAAGAAATGCAATGAATTATAATTATTTAATACCCAAGGAATTATGAAACCCAAGGGACTATAAACCCAAGAGGCTAATATCAAACCCTAGGAATATAAACCTTAAGATTGATATTATAATCCCAAGGGATTAGAAATTTTAATAGTATAAACACTAAGATTAATATTATACCCTATGATTTCTATAAACCCAAATATAATAAATTATAAACCCAATGTTAAACCTTAATATTATAAACACAATATTACGGAGCCTAAATATTATAAACCTAATATTAAACTCAAGTTTTGTAATGTGACAATGTGACGTTGAATAAATTGCAATGTAATGTAACATTGCAACAATGATTGTCAAATTGATTATCGTATTGAGATAATGTTTGTCACAATGCAACATTGCATAAATTTTTGTGCCATTCGAACGTCACAGTATTAAACCTGAACACTATAAAACCCAATATTATTAACCCAAGTGATTAATAAATACAATAGATTAATAATCTCAAGGGATTATTAATATTATAAACCCTACAGATTAATGGTATAAAGCCAAGGGATTAATAAACCTAATGGATTAATATTATAAACCCAAAGAATTAATAAATCCAAAGTAGTAATATTATAAACTCAAGGGATTAATATCATAAACCTAAGGGATTAATAAACCCATGGGATTAATGAAACCAAAGATTATTAATTAACCCAATGGATTATTAATATTATAAACCCAAGGGATAAATATTAAAATCAAGGAATATAAACCCTAAGATATATATTATAATTCCAAGGAATTATAAACGTTGTGACAATTATTATCGAACTGATTAATATTAAACCATAGGATTAATATTATAAACCCTAATCTAATAAGTTATAAACCTGATATTAAACCAATGTTTTGTAATGTAACAATGTGACATTGAATAAATTGTAATGTAGTGTAACATTGCGACAATGATTGTCAAATTGATTGTCATATTAAGACAATGTTTGTCACAATGTGACATTGGATAGATTTTTGTACCATTCTGATGTCACAATATTAAACTATAATATAAAACCATAACATTATAAAACCAAATATTATAAACCCAAGGGATTATTAATAGTGTAAACCCAAGGGATTAATACTACAAACCCAAGTGATTAATATTATAAACACAATAATAAAAGGCCCTAATATTATAAACGTGTTATTGTTAGATGATCCAAAAAATAAAAATATTATCATAGGTTATAATTTTAGAATAAAATAATTATTAATTTAAGATATTAAATTAATAATTATTATTCTAGAATATTTATTTATGGAGAAAATTTAGAATTAGCATATTGTTGTAACTAGATATGACTCTCCAAAAGTGTCGTATCTTAGGCTAGTTATTTAGGATAGAATTTAATGTAAGTGGACACTTGTTATTTAATAAGTGATCCATAATTTGTGGTAGTTAGGACATTAAGCTTATAAATAGCTCATTGCAAGAGTGTTTTGGCGTTCGGGTGTAAACTCTTGCATAATTCCAATGTAATTGTTTTCTTGATTAATAAAATTACGTGTTTGAGGACACTTCGGTCATTAGTTATTAAACCCAATTTTTCTAATGTAATTGTTATCACCATCTCAGATTCAAGATTAAAGCTTTAGGAAACTGAAATTGTGTTTAAAATTTTGAAACTGCTGATAATTAATTTTTCAGTGCTGGTTTAAAAAAAAGAAGAGGGAATCACTGACAGATAAAACAATAGTGATATGGTCCATATGATAAAATGAGGGCACTTCCAAATTAATGGTTAGCACATCCTATTATCCAGCAATAGTTGGCGCTGACGAAGAAAACATCAGCGACATGATTCTATGACTAGTGTAGGGTACTCGGATGACAGTTGATATGATATTTTCCTAAGCTACCACTTCTATTCATCATGAATTCACCACAAGTGAGTGAAAAATGTGATGATTAAGGGATAAGGAATATATTTCGTTATCATTCCAATTGAACAACTAGCATATTGGGTTCTTCACAACACATAAGGTTCATGCATTTCATTTTCTTTCCAAATATCAGTGCCACCATTTTAGCATTATCTGTAGGTTTTGTGGCTTATTGTTAACAATCATGGGGAAAGACGGTTGTTTGTACACAAGAGAGCCGGAAGGTCCTAAAATCCTAGAAGCCATCTTGGAACTCCAGGAACAATTTCGACGAGCAGGATATGAAGAGTTTTGTTTTGTAGAGGGGTTTTATGTGAAAAATGTTAACATCACTGACATTTCCTTTCCAGTCACAGAGGAAAAAATTTCAAAGGAAACACGCCTCTCGGTCAATGGAGACCAATGGTTTACGAACTAAACCTTGACAAGTATCGAAATTCCATTTTTTCTCAAAGATGAGCACAAAAATAAACCCTAGTGGTTAGGTATGCAAAGGTCCTAGTTTAAAAAAGACTGACACGAGATATTTCACATGCGAAGGGAGTTACCACAAAATGGGTATGTACCATTTCAATTTTCTCGCACACATTTCTGGGAAATTGCGTATGAATATGCCATATCTTTTGTTAATGAGTTTGAGAAAGAGGTCTGCTAAGTTCGAGCTAGGAAAAAATCACCTTCCCACTCTATTTTTCATAAAGCCCTTATTAAAATGTTGGTTTTTTATAATATGAAGAAGACAAATCGAACATGGGAACATTCTTTGTTTTGGGGAGGGTTTGTAGAGTCAGTGTCCCCCAAGCCTAAAACTAGTAGTAAGAAAAGAAAACCAAAGAATCTTGTTCAGATTCCTGAGATCCCAAGAACCTCTTGAGTATAAACCAGAAGAAGAAAAAAGATCTCTTTGGTTCCAGTTCCTGAATGAAAATAAGGTTTACACAAGAAAGTGAAAGCGGGTTGTGGAAGAGAAAATCCCATTGCCTCCTCAAGATCCATATCCTATAGAAGAACATATAGAGACATACAGAGAAACAATTTAGTCAAATAGGGGAGGGTTAATCTGGAACAGGGGAGAGGGATCCATTTCTAGCTAAAATTTATTGGGGGTCAGTCTAGAACAGGGGAGAGGGAGCCCTCTCTCGTTGAAATTTATAAGGTTATAAAACCACATATCAGGCCCATAAAAAAGCTCATGTTAAAATTTAAACTAAAAAAAAATCCCACTCTAGCAAACTAGGTCGTTTTCCTAGATGGAACACCCCTAAGAGATATAATAATAAATGAGGAACAAACTACAAATTATAAGAAGAAAAAACATCAAAGGAAGCAGGGCCCCAAGGCTAGAAATTCTAAAAGGCTAAAAACAAATCAAACTGGTGAGGTAGACCTTTTACTGAGGGCAGCAAAGCATCTCAAGTGATATTTTCTTAGTCATGTTTCCAATTAATTTGTTACTGTTCATTTTGAAAATTTTACATAGAGAGCTAACAATTATTTTGTCAGCGCTGGTTTTTTATGTTTTGTGCTGACAATTTTTTGTCAACACCAATTTTGTTATGTTTTGGAAGCATCCTACGAAATTTCCTCTCGATATAATACACTATTTATTTTGTCAGTGCCTAGATATTTTGAAATATCTTGACAACGATGAAATGATCAATTTTGTTAAATTTATCTAGAGGATATTTTTGCACAGTTGATATCATTCTTGACGATCAGATCATAGGTCTAAGAAGATGGACTATTTTGAGCATAGTAATGAATATTCGAGCAAGATTCTGAGTCACAAGACATGGGATTATTGAATTTCATGGCAAAATATTAATTACATGTTTTTGTTCCTTTTCTTTAGCAACTTTACCGAGTACAACTCCACTTTTTATTACAAACAATTTATCATGTATCGTGAATTCAAGAGACAATGTATTAAGTATTTATTTTTGTAAATTCATATTATATTTAGTATAAGAGATAGGATTTATTTCCTAAAATATAGTTTGTAATTAAATATTCCTAAAATCATGGTTTCAATTTGTAAACAGTACTCTATTAAGTTATTCCAAAAGACAAAATAGAGGTTTAGATTTTTTTGAAAAAGACAGACCTAGTGTATACTTTTTGAGATTAGTATATTTTTTATAAATAGTGCTACATGTGCGATTTCCAGATATTCATGTATGAATGGTTTATTGTCTATTTTTGTACTATGCTTATTTTCTCCATAGTCAAGAATTTTATCATTAAATCTTCAATATTTGAAAAAAATAAAATGAATTGGAATTCTTATTGAATGCTCAAGTTCATGTTTTTCAAAATACTTATGTGTTTTTTAGCTTAGATATCATTTGTATAAATCATACTGCTTTGTTTTTGGTATTTATTTTATACATTATTATACCATACCTTGATGATGATTTGTCTAGCTGTAATCTATATTTCCTTTTCTAAAGTTGTTCATATAACCCATGGCTACTAAGAATATTTTTTTGTGAAAGACTCCATGCCAAATGGTCCCTTTTCTTTCCTTTCCAAACCAAAATAATTTGATACAAACAAAAATATGGAAAATGAGCCTATTAGTGACCTGTTGCTAAAGTGACCTTGAGTGGTAGAGTTAAGGAGAATCCCTCTCCAGATTAGAGGGCCAACTTTCAATCTAAAAGCAGTTTAAAGGTTACGGATGCATGAGAATATACCCTGGGTTAGTCCTTTACTAAATGAGTTATTTTGTAAGTTAGAATTTAATTAATTAATTTATTTTCCTATGGTTTTTAGGAGAGAACTGGAATTATTGTAAATAGGAGAAGATTCAAGAGGATTGAGAGGATTTTAGATACTTAGCTCTTATCTAGGGATAAGGGATTGAATGAGATATTTTAGAGATAGATGAGAGATGATAGAGATTATGAGAGATATTTTGGGAGTTAGCTTAGGATCTAGAACCTTATTTGGTTCTAATCCATTTGTGTAAATAGGTGATCTCTTGAGGCATGTAGACAGATAGATGTAGAAGACTGTGTGAGTGTGAGGAGAGGCCAAGCATGAGGCCAAATTTTCTGTAAATATTTTTTTATTAATTAATTGCTGAAAGAGATTGATGTGCATTTGATTTTCAGTTTTATGTATATGTTTATTTGTTAAGTTGCATTCATATGCCCTGTCACAACATCATTTGGTATCAGAGCCTCACATTCCATGACTAAGTTTGAGGTATCATTGGATTTGATTCTGTCGAATGATAGATCATTGCTGCATAAAAATGCCTATGTGATTGAGGATATCTTATAGTCATAGATGTTGATATCTCTTGCAGCTTTGTAAAATAATTGAGGGTTCTGAGCCACCTCTATTATTTTGGAGGCACATTCCCCTTTCTGATCAGAAGTAGCTGTAGGAGGACGCATTGAAGATTAAAGGGTTTTTAGATATATTCAAAGGTGGTTTAACGGTGCATTTTGATAATCGACAATGGTTGTAGATGACGTTATCATGGAAAAAATTGAAACAAACTTGGAATGCTCAAGTTCAAGATGAAGAGAAATGGACGGAATTACTAGCTCTAAAGAATGGGTATTCGGGACCTTCAAAGAAATGAAATTATACTAGACTAAGAACATTTTCCTTTTAATTTTATTTTAGGAAAGACTACTTGAAGCTTTATATTTTACCCAATTTAGTTTTGATAGAAGTGAATTTATGTTTCAATTTTCGTGAATCATTCATATATGAACCAAATTTATTATTTTGGAAACCATAGATGAAAAGTTGCTATAGGTTTGCATTCAAAATTGAGCTGGTTGTTGTTTGTGCCTACATCAAAGGTGTTGTGTGTGCGCATTAAGTGGAGCTCTGCATATTCACCTACGCATTTGTTTTGCTGTGTGATGGTACAATGATTTAATCGCTAGAGTTGAGTGAGCAGGAAATCACTCTTTACGTAGCAGATCAATCACAACACATCTTATTGCTAGCATCAATTTCACTCAGAATAGAGAAGGATAAGCAGGTAAGGAGAAATCAGCCTTCACCTTCAGCCATTGGGAAAGTAACACTAGTTTGAGAATCATATAAACTTATGAAAGTTTGATTGGTTTGTAAAAGTGAATTTGAGAGTTTAAATTGAAGCAAGTAAATATTTGAGGCAAAAGTAAATAGTAACGGTAAAGGTGAAATTAAATAGTAAATAAGGTGAAAGTAAATGATACAAGTAAATTGATGGTGGAGGACAAATGAGTTGTTGCACACGGTTTTGAGTGGGTGATATATGGTTTCATAAAACCATGTGTGGGTTTCAGAATGCATCACTTCATAATGTAATTTTATCTTTTTAAGTAGGATAGTTATGAGAATGAGGATTTATAAAGTGTGAAAAGGCGTTTATATTATTTTGGGGTATTTTTTGTAAATAGCGGATTTATATTTATATGGAATGAAGTTGAAGGAATGTAATGACTTTAGAAGTCATAAAGGAGTTGTAATTCATAATGTTGAGTTAAAATAAGATTGGATGTCAAGGTCAAATGAGGAAATTTCTATAGCTTGAGTCAAGCTAAAGTCAAAATCCACCATTGAGTTATTGTACAAAAGGGTGCATTTTTCATCCAAGGTCCATTAATGAAGAGGTAATTTCAAGTCTAGAGTCAAAGAGCCTTAAATAAAGTTAAAGGTTTGAGTCCTTGAATGTAATTGGGTGCATGATCGGCGGAGCCTGACACCCAAGAGTATGGTCATTGTAAAGACAGATATTGCAGTTGTTGTTTGCAGTTGTTGATGAGCAAGGAATGGTCGGAAAGAAAGTGATCCAATATCTTTTTATTAATGATGCATTAAGAATTACATATAATGAAGCATTTAAAACAATGAAACACAAGCACAAAAAACAAAGAGAAAAGGGAACATAACATGCATGAGATCAAGACACCAAGAATTTGATTATGGAGTTTGTCCAATTTGGACTACGTCTTTGAGCCCTGCTTAACAGTGGGGAGGGCTACATTCATTAAGTGACATAAAAATAGAATCATTACAAGAAAAAATTATTATGAACCCTTATACCTCAAAGCTGGAAGATCGCTGAAAAATGGAGAGGCCATCTGCAAAAACGGACATCACCATCAGACTCCTGTCGCTGAGAGGTGTAAAATTGACATAAATCATGTCAAAAACTAACACTCGAAAGTTTTTCACCTCAGGGAATCTTTCTGATGCCCCTCAAGGTTCCATGGGGCATGGTTCCACCCTCTCCTTGGCTCATGGTTCTTCCCTACTGCACAAATCCACTCTGTCGTTCTTCTCCCCTCGACACTCTAGGAGAATGGGTTTTTATACAATTCATGTGGCGGACTTCACCACATGACACAATTTGGCGCTTTGGTAAGTTTGGAAAGTTGTTAAGGGGAGTTCAAGGGTCAAATCCCGCCTCCCCCAAAAATCCCGCGATGATATAATTTTTGGGCTGCCGTTTTGTTGTGGTTGAGTTGTATAGTTATATTGGGGTTGCCTGCTCAAGGGACAGCCACGTGGGATGGGTGGGTTCGACCCCAGCCGCTCCCCTACTCCGCTGCCTCTGGGCAGTTGGTTTTGTGTGTGCCCATATGTGAATGGGGTTGGCGGGGCTGCCAGGGGTGGCCCACCCCCCAACCTTTTAATTATTTTTAATGTGGGGGTGGCAGGGTGAGAAGCCCGCCACCCTATTTTTTATATTATTTTTGTTATATAAAAAAAAAACGAAGCCATTTTTTGTCGGCATAGGGGATATTAGGAAAACTAATCATCCCACAAATTCGACCGATCTCGGGAGCTATATTTTCCAACCTAGGTGTTGGTCAATTTGCATAACATTTAAACTTGGCCCAAGTTCAACTTTGACCAAAACTTTGACTCGCTCTAACTTCTTCATATGACCTCAGATTGAAGTGTTGTTTTCATCGTTGGATTCAAAATAGAGAAAAATTCGACATCGTCATGGTCTTATTGTCATCTTTCCACTTTTATTTTTGAAAAAATTTAAAGCCACTTTTTCTCTGAGATCCTCCTGGATCAATCCTCCCCACTGAGGAGTGTTTGGACCACCAAAAGAATTGACACATCCATCACACTGTCTGTGTCCTTGCCAAATCACACTCTAAATCACTTGCACAAAAATCTAGTACATCCTTTGCAATCAAATAAAAACCATACATTACTCAAACAATCCCACACTTGCCAAGAGTTTATAGTTGTAATATTCCTAAATTAGCATACAGCTAATTGGAAAATTAAAATTTTTATTTTACTCTTAGATAGAGGAATAAGAGGGTAGGGAGACCCCTAAATCTCCTTAGTAGGAATTAAAAAACACTCCTAGTGTGAATGGAGGTCATATAAAAGCTGGATTGAAGACCCTTAGGTGTGAAAAAGGGGCTGGAGCATGAAGACTGGGTCAACGTTGACCAAATCAACAACGTTGTCATGGAGGAGTGGACATTAATGGAGGGACGACACAGTTTTAGATGGAGACACAATGCAAGGAAGTAGTGTCATTAATGGATGGGGCTTAGTGTTTGGAAGCTCATATCTTATAAAAGGAAGAGGATGGCAACCATATTATTGATCTTGGTATATTTTATATTTTGATATATGGTCTGTTTAGACATATAGCTTTCTTCAACTATTTAGCTAAGATTGCATGTGTTGTTTAGCACAGGGTGTTCCTGATCGGGGATCCCACCTATTTCCTTGAGAGGCCTCTTTGAAGAGTTTTCACTATACTTCCACATTCAGGCATTTGGCCAAGCTTTAGTCTCATGTGCAACGCAGTTCTGTTTAGATTTGGGTTGTGTTGCAGGGGTGTAGCAGTGGAGGTGAAAAATATCCATTTTCTGAGCTAGTTTTCCATTGGAGGGATCATCCTTTCATCTGGAGGCTTGTGAGGAAGACTTTAGGGCTTCATTACAAATTTTGGCACCAGGCCAAGTAGCAGTCATCAGCTACAGCATAGTTTCCTGCAGAAACTACATTATTTTGGAGAGCAACTGCAGCAGTGGTTTTATTTCCTTATTTGGAGTGTTTGGGTTTCCTGTGTAGGGATCAACCCTTCATTTAGGAGGTCCATTGGAGGAGGATCAACCATCTTGTATATCATATCAGCCATCTCCCATCAATGATTTATTTTCAGAGATTATTCAGCCCTAGGGCCAAATCTACTATAGTTTGTATAGTGTGTATTTCCGGAAACCTTTTCTGGGTTGTCTTGAAATTCTGTTTTGGAGCATGGATCTCTAGCCTTAGCATTTTTGGAGAATTATATCAGCAACAATACATTTTTATATATCTCAACTGATATTCTCTCTTAGACAATGCAGTTTTCTGGGTTCATATATTTCATGTATTAACAACATTTTAGATCTAGGTGTAGGCTTTCATGAGAGGCTTATTTGGCCAACTTGAGTGATCTTTTCCTCAAGATATTGTACCTATTTTGCTGTTATAATCATAATGGAATGGATCCACTGTTGTCTAATGCTTTGATCTATTATATTTATGCATATTTCTAGTTTTATGCACTTTATTCCTGCTTTTCCCTTTCGGGAATACTACAGTGGTATCGGAGCATAATCTTGGCTCAGCCTGTGGATCTCAGCCATTGTGCTATCAGGAGAATAAGAAGAAGAAGAAAGAGATAAGAATGATAGAAATAATGAGTTTTATCTCATGTATTTTTAGATCTAAGAGGGACCTCACCAAGGAGGTTAAGCAAATAAAAATGGAGAAAAGCCATGAAACCACACTAGGGTTTCAAGATAAGGAAGGCCCATGTACTTCCTATCAGCAAAAAGAAGACAAGTGGCATGGATATGGAGGACACTTAGATCATGAGATTCTAAGTGAGTATCTTGCAGATATAAGTCTCAACCTAGAGCTTTCAAGGAGAATCTAACTCTCCCAGAGTTCATTGAGCTCAAAGAAGAAATGAAACCTTGTAGCAATAGAAGAATAAAAGGCAATAGATTTCTATTGTCTACCTTTGATGTGTCATCTACATGCACAACAAGGGCTTGGGGAATGAGGTTGGATGCATTTTTATTGCTACATCCAGTAGTAGAGGAAGAATTTGTTGATATTGCAATGCTGCACCTGGAGGGTGAAGCAAAAATTTGGTGGTTTAGCCATTTGAGTCATGAAAAATTGACTGCATATGCAGATTTTACTCAAAGGTTTATCAAGAAGTTTGACAAGAAGAAATCAGAAGGGAAGAGGCCTTCACCACCACTTTCTGTGGGAGCACTTGCATCAGGAGGAAGAACACTTGTACCTTTGCAAAGTGGGCTTGATCTCTTGACATTTAGAATCCCATGCACTATTATGGAGATGCATGAGGAGGATGAGACTTGTACCAGCGCTGATGTAGCCATAGAGGAGAAACCATCATCATCAGTAGTTGGGGAATTTATCACACTGGAGGAAGGAACCCTTGTAGTAGTACAAGATGCTCCCAAGATTTACCAAGGTATGCATATGTTTCCACTTTCTGTTATTTTAGCACATCATATGGAGGATTGTGGGAATATACCTTTGCATGACCTAGGGTCAAAGTACATTGCTGATTTAGAGTAGTAGACTATCACTGCGCCGAGGACCCTTGATGTATTCAAGGAGGAGATATACACTCATCCTAGTATATCATTGTTGAGCTGCACACAACTCTTGGGGTTGGAGTGTAGAATTTTGGAGTATGGGATGAACATTTCCCTGAGCAGAGAAATTCATAACTATGTGTTCAACATTGAGCATGATCTTGAGATAGCAGATGCACCATTATGGATTTCAGTAGTGATAAGTTGGGGGCCCAACCATTATTGGAGCATTCCAATGACCTTTATACATGCATAACAGAGGATAGGCAGATGATTGATGGAGGGCATCTTATGAGGGATGACATATTCCGCTATTATGATGGGTACTTCTTGATGGGCATTTCACATTTCAATGAGAAGTATTTTCCTACCACTCATTTGGATCCTTATGGGGGTCAAATTGGTCATTGATGAGTGATCTTCATTTGGAGATCTCCAGGAGATTGCATTTCAACATCCCATGAAATGCAAAGATAGAAATCTGGTTTGGGAGGATGGTATTCTCCATTGGAGAAATACCCATTTTGAGCATGATGATAGACACTCATCTTTGGTTATATGGGTGATGTTTATGAGCAAGAGGCTGGGAAGCCACTTGCAGATCTATGATACAGGGCAGCAGGAGGAAAATTTCTGTTGGTTACTCTTGGAAGAGTTTGGTCATCATATGAAACATTCTATTTCAGAGAGTAGGTTGGTGGATGGAACTTGGCATGGCACCTGCATCATATGGCAGCAAGGATTTTGGGTGTATTGGGGTGATGTGATATCTTTCATGTCAACCATCATGTTGTTGCTCCATAGTTTATATGGTGATGGTGTGGGGAGGCAACAAGAGTTGTTGTTGCTTTGGATGTTCTTGGGAGAGTATGGACTGATTTTCTTCCATACTTTGCATAATGTTGCAGGAGTGGGTGATGGCACTATCATGGTGCAAAGGGGATACTCCTTAACCTTAGAGGATTAGGAGGTACTTCCACTTTGGAAGAAATATTCCATATATAGCACCGTTATGATTGATGACTTTGACATGTGGTATGTCAAAGGATGGTGCTATGAGATGACAAAAGCCTTATCATAATGGCCAACAACTCTATCACTTGGGAGCTTGGGGTTGTTGATGGAGTGTTCCGAGGATCACTTCCCATATGATGCACTTGATGAACAAGTAGGAGATGAGAGTGATGGAGTAGTGGGTGGAGACATCTATTACCATGATATGATCTTCTTGACTTGGATTTCCAAGCATAAGAAGAAAGATCTTCATACAGCGCATAGTTTCATCCTCTTCATGGGGGTATGGCATATGGAGGGCTCATTCATGGATCTTGTTATCAGTTTACTCTCATTACATGGTAAGAAATATGGTTTTGCATTTATTGATTATCTAACACAGTATTTGCATTCTCTTACCATTATGGGAATTTTGAGGTCTAAAATAGGCCTCTTAAGGAAATTATAAAATAATAGTGGAAATAATAAAATAATATTATATTACATCATCAAATTTTAGAGGGAAAAAAAAAAATACTACTTTTCAACTTATCTCTCTATGGGTTTACTCAAATTTCAAGCGAGGACACTCGTTGGATGCATAATTTGATTCCTTATCTAAGGAGTATCCATGTTTCATACTTTCGATGGACCTTGATATACGAAAAATGAGAAATACATGAAAAACATAATTGCTTCCAAGGAGTACCCATGTTGCATACTTTCGATGGACCCTACTACACGAAAAATGAGAAATACATGAAAAAAACGTGATTGCAATCACATTTTTTCATGTATTTCTCATTTTTCGTGTAGCAGGGTCCATTGAAAGTATGCAACATGGGTACTCCTTGGATGAGGAATTAAATTTTTCATCCAATGAGTAATGCCACTCGAAATTTGAGTAAAACCTTAGGGAGATAAGTTTAAAATACAAGTTGAAAAAGTAGTTTTATTATTTTATTATTTTTTAATATTTTTACTTTTTTTTTACCCCAAAAATGGAGAATCATCCCCCATGGTTGACATCATCATCTTGAATCCTATTGGTTGTTATAAAATTTATGTTGGTTATACATTTTTTCTTAGGAGGCCCATTTTAGACCTCAAAAGTTCTCTAATGCATCTCTATACAGTGCATTGCTCCACAAGAGGGAAAGCCTCTATTTGAGCTTCATGGTCATTTCGGGACCAACATCCATGATGGAGATAACCATTTCTTGTATGGATTTGGGAAATTTTTGTACTATTTCCTATATGCTCAATTGATATACAATTCCATTTACTATTCACTAGTAGATGAGATGACATGCACAACTAGAAAATTGCTTGGAGACAACTTACCACATCATATTCTGAAACTGGAGTTGGTAAAAATGCGTTGTGACTACTTGGGAGACTATTGTTACCTTCCAGCACTATGTAAAACCTTTAGTACATCTCTCATTTGGATTCCATATGATGATAATGTCATATTCATTTGGTATGAGATGATCTAGGCAAGAACCAAAGAGTGGGACTTTGAGGATCCTATTTCCTTTTTGCTTCATGAAGGCAACATTATTGCAGCCCATGTTCAACAACAACTCTACACTTATCATAAGTGGAGAGAGAAACAACGTGGGATGGACAGTTTTATCCATCATGTTCAGTTATGCAACCCACCTTCTTTACAAGAGCCTAAGGTGGAGGAGATGTTTCATGAGTTACCATGTTGGAGGGTGACTCACCTTTTATGGATGATAGCTTGGGGATAGAAGCTTCACATGGGAATGATGGTTCCCAATATATCTTAGGTTCCATGCTTCAAGAAGGCCTCTATAACACATATAGTTGCTTCCATGGATGTCCCACTTGTTCATGATGAGAGCCATTTGGGATTTTCACCAAAGGCATACTTATACACTTGGGAGGAGTAGCTTGAGGACATATTGATGAGAGAGCATCTTGTTCTTTGGGGGAACTTATCATATGAAGATGCTACAGGAGGAAGAGGGGAGGCTCTTCAGTTCTATCCTTGTAGTTTCTTTAGGACAAGCAACATTTGGGATGGGAGGATTGTAATATTCCTAAATTAGCATAAAACTAATTGGAATATTAAAATTTTGATTTTACTGTTAGATAGAGGAATAAGAGGGTAGGGAGACCCATAAATCTCCTTAGTAGGAATAAAAAAAACTCCTAGTGTGAATGGAGGTCATATAAAAACTGGATTGAAGACCCTTAGGTGTGAAAAAGGGGCTGGAGCATGAAGACTGGGTCAACGTTGACCAAATCAACAACGTTGTCATGGAGGAGTGGACATTAATGGAGGGACAACGCAGTTTTAGATAGAGACACAACGTAAGGAAGTAGTGTCATTAATGGATGGGGCTTAGGGTTTGGAAGCTCATATCTTATAAAAGGAAGAGGATGGCAGCCATATTATTGATCTTGGTATATTTGATATTTTGATATATGGTCTGTTTGGACATATATCTTTCTTCAGCTATTTAGCTAAGATTTCATGTGTTGTTTAGCACCGGGTGTTCCTGATCAAGGATCCCACCTCTTTCCTTGAGAGTCATCTTGGAAGATTTTTCACTATACTTCCACATTCAGGCATTTGGCTAAGCTTCAGTCTCATGTAAAACGCAGTTCTGCTTAGAGTTGGGTCGTGTTGCAGGGGTGTAGCAGTGGAGGAGAGAAATCTCCATTTTATGAGCTAGTTTTCTATTGGAGGGATAATCCTTTCATCCATAGGCTTGTGAGGAATAATTCAGGGCTTCATTACACATTTTGGCACCAGGCCAAGTAGCAGTCATCAACTATAGTGCATTTTCCTGCAGAAACGACCTTATTTTGGAGAGTAGCTACAATAATGGGTTTATTGCCCTATTTGGAGTGTTTGGGTTTCCTCTATAGGGATCAACCCTTCATTTAGGATGCTTGTTAGAGGAGGATAAACCATCTTGTATATTAGATCAGACATCTCCCATCAGTGATTTATTTACAGAGATTATTCAGCCCTAGGGCCAAATCTGCTATATTTTGTATAGTGTGTATTTCCAGAAACCTTTTCTAGGTTGTCTTGGAATTCTGTTTTGGAGCATGGATCTATAGCCTTAGAATTTTTGGAGCATTATATCAGCAGAAATATATTGTTATATCTTTCAGCTGCTATTCTCTCTTATACAACACAGTTTTTTGGGTCATATATTTCATGTATGAACAACATTTTAGATCTAGGTGTATGCTTTCATGAGAGGCTTATTTGGCCAAATTGAATGATATTTTACTCAAGATATTGTACCTATTTTTCTGTTATAATCATAATGGAATGGATCCACTATTGTCTCATGCTTTGATCTATTATATTTATGCATATTTCTAGTTTTATGCACTCTATTCCTGCTTTTCCCATTCGGGAATACTACAGTATGTCTGTGTCCTCGCCAAACCACACTCTCAATCACCTGCACTAAAATCTGGTACATCCTTTGCAATCACATACAAAACATACATTACTCAAAAAATCCCACACTTGCTAAGAGTTTATAACACAAACTCCTTGGTCAAGGATTGCATAATAAAAACCAATTCCTCAACTACTCATAAGAAAAGGCCAAAACATCATCATTGCATTTCAAAGTGATGGAAAAAACATCATCACTTTTACATTTAACTGCAATGCATGATTTAAAAATCGTGGCCAAAAAAAACTAATACTTTAAAAAAAACCATCTTTTACTTAATAAAGTAAATGGGTCACCTTCCAGTGGTGGATTTTCTTGTGGAATACTTTCGATGATTAGATTCTTCATGGGTGATTTTTGGGCCTGAAGGGTTTGACATGCAGATTTATGGTGTTCATCCTTGTTGCCATGATTCTTCCTCTTCCAGACTTTCTGGATTGTCTTGGAACGCTTCCTCCCAATGTGCCTCTAACACATGTTCATGGATCCCTCACTGTCGTTGGAATTTGATGAGGTGCTCTCATCATCTGTCGTTGGTGGGTCGCTAGCTGTTTTGGATCATTCCCCAACCTCCTTTCTAACATACCCAAGTCCTGCATCACGGGGTAATTACTCTACTTTTATGGGGTTTATGATTCCCTTGCCATGAATGTCGAGGCCCTTCCCCTGATACCCCATTTTCTTCAACAGTTTGGATCTGATTCCTGTAGCATGTTTTTCAAAAGCAACAAAATCATCATCATGAAAAGTATATGAAATCAAAGAATCCCTTTTTACCTCAAGGTGGTTATGCCACAGTTTTTCCAAGGCCTCTTCCTTAACTTGCAATTGTAAAAGCAACCTTTTCTTCTCCTTTTCTACTTCCTGTAGGAGTCTCCTTAGCTCAGTATTCTCTTCTTAAATGCTTTGTTCAATCTCTTCAAGTTCTTAGAGCCATGCTGCATTGGGTGTTATTTTCATCTTTGGTGCAATGTTTGTTGAAATTCTTGTTTAATCGCCTGAATCAAAACCCAAGTCAATGGGACCACCTGCAACGATCCCAAGATCCGAAAGCTTCATTTCATCACCATAATCTGATCCAAGTCAATTGGTATTCCTCATACAAATATCACAGCTATGACCTTCTCATCTTCCTCTGGTTCAGACCTTTGATCTTGTTTCATGGTGGCAACTCTCTTCTGCCTCTCTTTTCTTTCATCCTTCTTAGGTCTCAGCTCAGGGTGCAGTTTCCAGCAATTCTATTTGTCGTGTCCCTCTTTCTCATAATGTGTACAAGAAGGCTTTGCTCCTCTTCTCTTGGTTGTTGCAACTCTTTTTGGATGGTCACTTTGTTCATGCATTCCCCTAATTTGAAGATGCATGGCCTTCACACTGGCCTCATTGATATTATTAGGCTCAAACAATAATAATGAATTCCTTATGTAGCTATGTAAAGAATCGATATACTTAGTTATAATCTCTGGTGAATCTAATGAAATGTCTAAGTTCAATGCTTGTTTTATAAGTTCTTCAGTGAAGTTTTACACATTTTGACCTTTACCTTACTTTAGGTGTTTCCAGTCCATTAATGCCTTTTTCTTATAGCCCAAGGGGTAAAACTGATTTTTCAATGCAGAAATAAAATTTGACCATGAGGAGAGAAGGTTACCCAGATTTTTGTTGCCTTGCAATTTTCTCTCCCACCAAAAGAGATCAGTGCCACCCAATTGAAGGGATGCCAACTGAATCTCCACTTCATATTTCTTGATATGTTGAATCTGGCAGTAGACCTCAATCTATCTAATCCAATTGTTGATATTTTTCGCATTATCTTCTCCAGTATACATAGGCAAGTCAAATTTTGCATCTAGTTTAAGGAAAGGTTTCTTATATGTATGTCTATGACGTCTGCAAGAATGATGAGAAGAAGAAGAGAATCTCTCACTAGAAGATGGAGATGGAGGGGGATCTTCTCCACCATATCCATGATTTACTAATCCATGATCATATGCATCTTTCTTCTTGGGCTTGACAGTCTTCTTACTCTGCAAAAATTTTGTCTACTTTTTCTTCCATGTTGTAGAATGCCTTGCGGTAATTCCACTCTTCTTCCCAACGAGCTTCCTCATCTTCCATGTTTCTTCTTTGTGGTGCAGTCCTACTTTGGGATCAAATGAATTAAGCTTTCCTTCGCCTCTTTGTAGCTTGTTTATGGTTATCATATACTCATCTAATTCACATAGACAAAGACATTCTTTGATACCACTTGATCCAAGATATTTTACTTAACGATGCATTAAGAATTACATATAACAAAGCATTAAAAAAAATGACACAAGCACATAAAACGAAGAGAAAAGGTAACATAACATGCATGAGATCAAGACCCCAAGGATTTGATTACGGAGTTCGTCCAATTTGGACTAAGTCTCCAGGCCCTCCTCAACAGTGGGGAGGTCTTCATCCATTAAGTGGCATAAAAATAGAATTAGTACAAGAAAATTTTACATATGAAACCTTATACCTCCAAGCTAGAAGATGTCTGAAAAATGGAGAGTCCAGCTGCAAAAACGAACATCACCATTGGACTCCTGTCACCGATAGTTGTAAAATCGACATAAAATTTGTCAGAAACTGACACTGGAAAGTTTTGCACCTCATGAAATCTTTCTGATGCCCCTCAAGATTCCTTGGGGCATGGTTCCACCCTCTCCTTGGCTCGTGGTTCCACCCTCCTGCACAAATTCTCTCTGGCATTCTTCTCCCCTCGGTGCTCTGCGAGAATGGGTTTTTATACAATTTATGCAACGAATTTTACCACATGACACCATTTGGCGCAGTGGTAAGTTTGGAAAGCTGTTAAGGGGAGGTCGAGGGATCAAATATTTCCTCCCCTAGAAATCCCACATTGATTAATTTTTGGGCCATATTTTTGTTGTGGTTGTGTTGTATAGTTATATTGGGGAAGCCTACTTAGGGGCTGACCATGTGGGCCGGGCGGGTTCGACCCTCGTCGGTCCCCTACTCTACTGCCTCTGGGCATTTGGTTTTGTGTGTATCTATATGTGAATGGGGTTTGCGGGGCCACAGGGGATGGCCCGTCCCCCAAACTTTTAATATTATTTTTAATTCAAGGGTGGCAGGGTTGGCATCCCGCCACCCTATTTTTTATATTATTTTTTCTATATAAAAAAACAATGAACCCATTTTTTGTTGGCGTAGGAGATATTAGGAAAAATAGTGTCCCTCATTATAGATGTCTTGGAAGCTATAGCTTCCAACACGTTGACCAATTTGCATAACATTTCAACAACTATTACAATTGACAAAACTTTGATAATATAACTTATTCATACGATATAGATGATAACTATGGAATGTTTACATCATTGGATTCAAGAGCAGAATGCGCCTGGATCAGAAAGGTTCAAGTGAAGTGAACCATTCGCCAAGTTTGGAGGAGAAAACTTGGTTGTCAGTTATAGTGAACAAGGTGAAGTTCACAACAGATGATGAAGATGCAGGATCGAGAGAAAGGGAAAAACAATGATGCCATAGTGGTTGGAATTAATGATGAAAATAGAGAAATTGTTGAATTAAAAACACGATTGGATGTTTTTCTAGGGATATTACAAGCGCAAAGACATGGATGGATCATAAAAAGAACAATTAAATGGCCAGTTAAACAATTGATGGAACAAAGATTGAAGCACAAACTAAACTTCCAGGAAAAATATAAATTTGTGTTGAACAAGGATCATTGTTGGGTGACGATGATGATGAGCATATGGATATGGACAAGGAAGAGTCATTGAGCATCTTGAAGGACTGTATGCTACATAAGGAAGAGATACAAGAAGCCATAAGCGAGACCTCTAGGTCTCATGATTTTGAAACTAATACTTTTTTTTTGCTTGCAAGTAGTGGATAATTGCAAGAAACCAAAAGTAAGATGGAAATTAAGGAAGCTCAAGAACCATTGGAGGAACCTATTCAAGTCTACAAAGGCATAAATATGGAGGATATTGCTGCAGAAATATTTTTTTTATAAGATAGGTTGAACAATCCAAAGACTAGTAATGAAACAAATGAAATGAAACTGCAACAATTTCATAGAGGATGAGGACGAGATTTAAATGAATAAAATGTAGCATCAAAGTGGAAACAATGAGGACGAATTCGAGGAGAAGAAAAAAAGAATGATATAAGATGTGTGGCATCCTAATGAATTCATGGAGAGAAAACATGTAGCACCAAGGAAAGAAGCATACATCAGGAAGAAGAAGGGACAACTACATCAGAATCCTGGAAACATAGAACATCAACAACATGCCAAAACAACTAATTTACTACAAGTGAAAGTTTTGGATCCAGGAGGATTCTTAACATTTTATGAATACTAATGGTTAGGATACCATGTTTTATTTTTACCTTGGGAATCTGATGGAGGAGCATCTACCCTAGGTTAGTCATTTACTGAATGAGATAGTTTGTAAGTTAGCATTTAATTAATTAATGTATTTTCCTATGGTTTTTAGGAGAGAATTGGAATTATTGTAAATAGGAAAATATTCGAGAGGACTAAGGATGGAATGAGAGGATTATGGATAGTTATCTCTTATCTAGGGATAAGGGATTGAATGAGAGATTTTAGAGATAGATGAGAGATGATAGGGATTAGGAGATATATTTAGGAGTTAGCTTAGGTTATAGAAAATTCTTGGTTCTAATCCATTTGTATAAATAGGCAATCTCTTGAGGCATCTAGGCAGGTAGATGTAGAAGAGTGTGTGAGTGTGAGGAGATGCCAAGCATGAGGCCAAATTCTCTGTAATTTTTTTGTTTATTAATTAATTGCTGAACGATATTGATGTGCATTTTATTTTTAGTTTTATGTGTTTGTTTATTTGTTAAGTTGTAGGCCTTTGGCTTGTGGTGCTATCAATTACCTCATCGAGTTTATTTCCACATCAAAGGAAAAATTCTAAGTGATAACATCTTAGCTTCGTTGCCAGGGAACGAAGGTTAAATCATCCTTGGGAAAGAATGATAAAGATACAGATCTGATCATTGATGGTGAATTAGGATAAGACAAAATCAAGTTTTGCTTCACCTGATGACTCCATTGATTGAAAGGTAACTACACTTGGAAGTTTTGGCTCATAAAGGAGTTTACACTAGGATGCATCCTGATCTTGATCCAACAAATCCTTTGTTAAGTCCAGAGAAGCTTTTCAGGAAGAAAATATTAGCAGAAGAATCAGGTACTATTCCTTTAGGAAGATCTTTTTCTTTTCCTAAAGAGGTTAAGTCCATAGAAGATATCCAATTTTACATTAAATTTGAGCAGACTCTATTTAGGTCAAATTCAAAATGTGATCTTTTAGATATTGTGTTTGATGAACAAATATTTAAGTCTAATTATATTCCAGATATTTTCCTTCAAGAGCTGAGAATATCACAACAAGATCGAGATATCTTTTGGGGAAATTTTATCTATAGGCTCAAACAACAATTGGAATACATTATCACTCTTACTCATACAAGTCCAATTAAATTTTCAAAAGAAAGGAGGTTGGAATACCTTGTTCAGGAGCTAAAATCAGCTTTGTCCAAGTCTGTCACTTTTCCTTTGCATGCTCCACCCTTTTTCCCCATCTACTTCTGTTATATTTCATACTATTTCTCCTTTGATTACTACTACATCAATTTTTGTTCCATTTTCATCTACTATTAAAATACTTAGCATTGTAGTTACTTCAACTTAGTTTCAAGTAGAAATGGCCACTATATAGGATCCCCTCACACTTCCAGGACAATTGTATGACTTTCATCATAATTATGCCCAATACTTAATCCAATTTGATGGAAAGGGAGGTTTTAAAACACAACAACATTTGGACAAGTTTAATGACTTCATAGATCTGGAAGAGGTGGATGATGAATATTTCAAGCTAATACTATTTGCACAAAGTTTCTCAAGAGAGGTGAAAAACCGGTTCAGAGGACTCCCAATAGGAGGTATTGCAAATTTCCAGCAGTTTGAGAAACTTTTTTTTGCAATATTGGAGGATAAGAAAAATCCTTTAAAGACCTTGGTTGAATATGATAATTTGAAGAGAAACCCAGGTGAAACAATGTAAGAATTTTCGGCTAGGTTCAATCAGGTATATAATGCAATTATATTTGATATCAAATATCCTCATGGATTACTTATCCTTCATTATCCTGATGCATTTGATGTTGAGTTTTCTTTTCAATTAAGAGAAAGGAATTCTACTACATTGGAAGATATTTAGAATAATTCCATAGGAGTAGAAAATAATTTTCTAGTCAAGAAAATGAAAATGAGGACTGAAAGGAAAGGTGTCAAGGATGAAAACTCTTCTTCTACAGATACCAAGTTTGATGTCATGCTGAAAACAGTGGAAAAATTGGTCAATAATTTTACTCCTCCTAGGGATGAAGGCCTCGGCCCAGATAACAAATCTAGCGAATATTGCCAGGCCCTGAGCATCCAAAGTTAGAGAAATACCTTGAAGGAAGTATTAGGTCGTGAGAACTACTTTCCCACAAAATTTTTTGATGAATAAAATGCAAAGGAATATGAAGAACAAGTAAATTGTCTTTATGACTATGATAACCAGGTATATCTGACTCAATAAGAACATGACCGATCAACCCAACTATCATAAGAAAAGGAAAACCTTCAATTTATGGTTGAATCAAAGGTATATGAGAAGGGTTATAACAACACAATTTCTGATTTTCAAAGGAAGTATAATATCAGAGGTAAAAATATCATAGTCAGACCTCCTCTAGAAAATCCTCCAACATAATAGCCACAAGTAGATCCAAAGAAAGGTCCACCTAAGAAAGTTGACAAAGCCAAGAAATATGGAAAGTAATTGGAGAAGGTTCAATTTCCTTTTAGCTTGGAGAATGAAATTGGTAAGATTTAGATCCCAATCCCATTTTTTGAATTACTAAAGAATGCACAAGATAAAGAAAAAATCATTAAAATTATTAAGTGATCATAGGAAGGCTAGTCATCAAATATTAATGCTCAAGACTCATTAAAAATATAAGATGATGCTCTTGAATTTGTGTTCAGTGCTCATGCAGCTGTTGTAAACGATAATTTTCATCATTTTTACATCATTTTTAACATTCATGAAATGATCCTTCATAATGTTATGTTGGACTTTGGAGCATCACACAACTTGATTCCTAAGTCAACCATGGAATATTTAGGCCTTGATATCACTAGAAATTACAACGTTTTGTTCTCTTTTGACTCAATAAAGGTTAAATGTTTGGGATTAATCAATGACCTAGTTGTAACACTCACCCAAATCCCTTCTAAGAGTACAATGATCAATGTGGTAGTAGCTGATATTCCATCTCATTTTGGGATGTTTTTATCATGCTCATGGGAAGTCAAGTTGGGGGGTACTCTTAAAATGGAAATGAATTATGCATCTATTCTGGTTTTTTGTGAACAAAGAAGGTTTTACAAAGATATTCAGATGGCATATATGGTTAAAAGTCAAAACTAGCATGAGAATCATCCTATTTATGCAGTTGATAGTGATCTTGGTTCTCAAATTTTCTATAATGATTTGTACTTTGAAGAAGATAAACAACAAAAAATTGAAGATAAAGTACAGGAAGCCAAAGATAATGGAATATGGAACATGAATTTTAATGGTTCTACTTGCAAGGATGGTTCAAGGGGAGGTGTTTGGATTATTCCACTAGATTGTAGTAGTATTTTGAATTCACCAAAAACATTGCAGAGTATGAGGCTTTGATATGATTGGATTGAATATGCTTAGAGAACATAAAGAAAAAAGAATTTGTGTCTTTAGAGACTCTAAGTTGGATGTAAAGCAATTTTATGGTACATATCAAACTAAACATCCAAGGATGAGGGCTTATCGAAATGAGGTATGTGGCCTTTTTGATAATTCATTTTTAGAACATAAAATTTATGTTGTTTCTAGAGAAGAAAATGGTATAACATACTCCCTATCTACAACTGCTAGTTCCTTTAGAATTCCTATTTATCCAAATAGGTGGTATGAAATAAATGTTAGACATAGGCCTTCTATCCATAAAAATATCAATCACTAACAGGTTTTTGAGGATGAACAACAAATTAAAAAGTTTTTAGAAATGTCTGATGAGTTTACAAGTACACCTCTTGATGAAGAAGGAGATATTATGGCAGAATTGGATGAAGATTCAAATGATTTCATGAAAACTATAGTGGGACATGATATTATTCAGTTAAGAAATAATCTTAATCCAAGAGTTTTGGTTCCTTTAGAAAGTTTGTTTGACAGTAATGATTTTGTTAAACCTTAGATTTTACCCGTTGATAGCAAGCTGCAATATTATAGTTTGGGAACATAAAAATATCCTAAATTTGTCAAGTTTCTAATTATTTGAATAAAGAGAAAACAAAATAGTATGCAGAATTATTGAGAGAATTTCCAGATGTGTTTGCTTGGATATATGAGGATTTAAAGTGTGTGACAAAGATATCATTCAACATACTATTCCACTCAAAGTTAATGAGAAACCTTAATATTAAAAGGATTAATCCAAGGTTGCTTCCATTAATGGAGAAAGAGCTGAAAATATTTATTTTTGCCAAGATAATTGTGCCATTAATATTAGTCAATGGATTTCTAATCTTGTTCCAATCAGAAAAAAGAACAGAGAAATCATGTTATGTGTATATTTTCGAAATCTGAATAAGGTTTCTTTGAATTACAATTACCCCCTGCATAAAATGGAGCATATACTATAGAGTGTAGTTGGAGCTAAGAACATAGTTACCGATTAAACGAGAACTATTACCTCAAAACGAGAACTCTAACAAAAAAACATAAAAAAAAAATTGGAAAAACAACCCGAAAACAAAAAGTTTATTCTGGAATAACCTTTTTTTTGGAGGTAAATTTTCAATAATTTTTAAAAATGGAAGTAAAAGCCAGTCTTTTTTGTCCAAAAAGCACCCCGAAAACGAAAAATGTTATTCTGGAATAACCTTTTTTTTTTGGGGTAAATATCAACATTTTAAAAAAATGGAAGTAAAAGCCAAATATTTTTGTAAAAAAAACACCTTGAAAACGAAAACTGTTGGTGTTGAAATAACGTCATAAATTATTTTGTGTAAAAAAAAAATTAAAAATAAACATAATTTAAAGAAAAAAAATAAAATTAACCAAAAAAAATAAACATCAAAAACAAATTATTTTTAAGTTATAAAAGAAATAGCATAATTATAAGAAATGATAAAATAAAATAACTAAAATAGAAAATTTAAAATAATTAAAACAAAAATAAAAAATAAAAAATAATTAAAATTTAGAAATTTCAATTAAAAAAATTTAAAATTAAAAAAAATAAATAAATAAGAATAAAAATTTAAAAGTAAAATAAAATGAAAATTTAAATAAAAAAAATGAAAATTTTAAAAAGAAAATAAAAATAAAAATTTTGAAATAATAAAAATTTATATTAAAAAAAAAAAAAATTGTGAAAAAACGAATATATATATATATATATATATATATATATATATATGATGATGATGATGATGATGATGGTGGTGGTGGTGGTGGTGGTTAACGTCCATTGAGACCAATCTTTGGTCTATCAGACCTAAAGAAAAGAGTTATTTAATTTGATTTAAGATTTTATTCCTATGCTCAAAAAGCTTGGAGAGAAGCCTCCCTAGCTCACTATAGTTTTGACATCTTAAAAGGCTAGAAAGGTCAGTATTGCAACAAAGATTATGAAATTGAACTCTAATATATTAAAATTTCAATTAAATTTAAAATAAAAAAAATAAATTAAAATTTCATAAATTAAAAAAATTAAATTAAAAAAAAAACATATTAAATTTTAATAAATTAAAAAAATATATATTATTAAAAATAATAATACCAACCTATATAATTTTAAAAAATAAATTTTAATTTTAATTTTAATTCTGATTCTAATTTTAATTTTAAACTATATAGTTTTAAATTTAAAATTGTATTAAAATTAAATTTTAATACATTTACTAAAAAAATAATAAATAAATTTAAAAATAATTAAAAAACATAAATTTTAATTTTAATTTTAAATAATTTTTTTTTAATAATAAAAAATAAAATAAAAAGTTAGATTTTAATACACAATTTTAATAAATTTAATTTTTTTATTAATTTAAGCAAAATTTAATAAATTAAAAAAATAATAATAAATTAAATTAAATTTTAAGAAAAATAATTTATGGCTGTTGAGGTGGCGGATTGGGCCCACAAAGGTCCCTGCTCGCCCATGAGTCGACCCCCACCACCACCTAGGCGAGAGGGCGATTCACCCATATTTTATTATTATTATTAAAATTTAATATGATGATTATGATGATGGTTAACGTCCACTCAGACCAAACTTTGGTCTATCAGACCTAAAGAAAAAAATTATTTAGTTTTCTTTAAAATTGCACTCCTATGCTCAAAGAGCTTGGAGAGAAGCGTCCCGAGCTCACTATAATTTTGACATGTTAAAAGTCTAGAAAGGTCGGTATTGCAACAAAGATTATGAAACTGAGATCTAATGTGGGTGTGCGTATGGCACTCTAAGAGGAAGTGATTTTCATCCTCAATGTTCATATTCTCATAGAGATGGCAGATCCTTTCCACCCATGGTGTTTTAGGAACTGCCCAATGACCTGTTTCACTATGGAGCTCATGAGAGTTCGTTCTTATCTTGGCTATATTAATTTTTTTCTTTGAGCTAGTTAAGACAGAGAGATACTTTTGATCTTCTAGAGTAGGGTTGATGACCTCCTTATAGTATCTTAATTTTCTTTTAGCCTCTAAATATTTCTCACACCAAATTTTCTCTTTAAACTTAAAAGTAACAATATTTTTAATGTTATTAATATTTTTCAATGCAACATTTTTGTCGATCTGCCAATGGTTTAACCAGGCCCTGATATCTTTATACCAACCTCGTTTGAGCCTCAGGCGGTTTTGGCTTGGAATTTAAAGCTAGCTTAGGAAGTCTATGGTCTCCCAAGTTATTGATTTTGTGCTTATACAATAGGAGCCTAGCCATAGCTAGGCTCTCGATAGGGGAAAGACCCACTTCTATAAGGAGAATAGGATAGGGTGTATTGATTTTTGTTTTGAGGTTATACGTTATAAAACACTTCTGGATTTTCTCAATCTCTCTCCAAGATTATTTAGAGATGCTGCAACCCTAAACCTCACACCTGTACAAGATAACAAGAGTGACTAAAGTTTCAAAGAGGAGCCTATTTTTAATCCACATCATAAGGTTTTCTGCTTTACAATTATTTTCAAGACCAAAATAAGCCTTCCACCCTCCATTAATCCTTTTCTCAATGTTATAATTCAAGTTGAGCTTGTGATGAATATCAATTCCTAGGTACTTGTAAGAAGACACTTCCTCCAAGTTGTTATTGTCATACACAAAATTAGTGTAAGTATCCTTCTTGGATTTGATAATCATAACTTTTGTTTTGTCTGTGTTAACAATCATACCCATGGTAGAGCAGATATCCTTAAGAAGTCTCAGTTGCTTATCAAGATCATATGGGAACCTTGCCAAAAGAACAATATCGTCAACATATAGAAGAAGGATGATGACTATTCCAACTAAGATTGTGCCAGCACAACCTGCTTCCTCTAAACAACCTTATAGCTTGTTGATGTAAATGAAAAACAAGGTAGGGGAGAGGGGGCAACCTTGTTTATATATATATATATATATATATATATATATATATATATATATATATATATATATATATATATATATATATATATATATATAATTTTTTAAATTTATAAAAAAATTGATCTATTTTTTTTAAAATTAAAATTTTTTATTTTCAATTTAACTTATTTAAAAAAAAAAAAAATTGATTATTTAAAAAAAAAAAATTGATTATTTTTTTTTCTAAGTTGGACTAATCTATTAGTATGAAACATAATGTACATTGTAGGGCTTACGTCCGAAACTTCTTTACTAGCCAATTCCGGAGGGAATCTTGATAAAAAAAACCAAAAAAATGACTGCCCCTAGCGGGGAAACTGGCCCAAAATATGCTGCCCATAGATGGGAAACTAACTTTGCACAGTTGCTTCATAGAGTTATATAAAAAGGCCCTAACAGACAGTTTGCCCCAAAAATTTAGCAAAGCATAAAAATTGACCAAAACTAGGTGAGGAAACTTATCATTGCAGTGGTTGCACATCATGCTAGGTGTCTTTTTGTGTTGGAGGAGGCTCCTCCATAATGAGACATTTGTACTCCTCAGATGAATCATCATCTTTCTTGGATTGCTAGGGAGTGGGCTCAGGTGAGGACGTCGTGCGTGCTTGACTGTGGCCTTTCCTCAGCTCCCTCTCCATGTGCTCAGAACTCCCACTACCGTTACCTGCACTGCTAGAGGACTACGAACCAAATTTGATGGGTAAGGCAGCAGATTTTCTGGAATTTTGAGGAGGCACCAAGGATATGGTGGACTTCCTCATGTGCTTTTTGGAGCCTGAGCCCATGGAGCTGGGCTATTCTTCCTGGAACATGACAGAAATAGTGGCCATGATCCTTGTATGTCCAAGAGGCTATCGAAGTGAAAATATGCAACATTGTCAGCTGGAGGCGGGGAGTTGCGCTCGTTGTGAATGGAGAGAGGCGGGCGAGAGCTTACTCCTCTGCCTCTGCCCTGCCTACACCTCATGCGGTGCCTTCATGACATTATGGAGTTGGAAGGTGAGCGGGAGGGCAAATGAGGGAGATGGGAGGGCGGGCGCGTCGAGTAAGCGCAGTGGTCAGGCCAATTGGTATCAACATCGGAGAGATTATGAGCACAGAGGTCAGGCGAAAGGCTGTTAGCGCGATGGAAAAGCGGATGGCTATTAGCACCGGAGGGTGGTTGTGCTAGCAGGAGGCAGAGGTCGAACATCGATTCAGTGGAGCTCAAGGGCCGAGCAAGGGCTAAAGACAAAGACAAAGACAAGGAATGTCTATCGACTAAAAGAGATAAGGAGGAGGGACATAGCGCCATTGAACGAGGGGCAGGACAGATTGCAGAGTCGGAGTAAAGGCTGAGTGTGGGAGAGTTGAATGACTGACGATCGTTGCTGTGGTCGTTAAATGCTGAGCTACAATTTTTTTTTTAATTATTATTATTATTATTATTATTTTGTTCTAAATTTATTTTTAAATTCCAATATTAAAAATGTTTTATTTTTCGTATTTGTTTAATTTTTTTTTTTAATTAATTTAAAAAATATATATTGAATTTTGTTTTCGTTTTTTTTAATTATTTTATTTTTTTAATATAAATTTTTATTATTTTGAAATTTAAATTTTAAATTATTAATTTTTATTTTCTTTTCTTTTAAATTTTTAATAATTTTTTTTTAAATTTAATTTTTTATTATTTTAAAATTTTTATTTTTATTTTCTTTCTAATTTCTAATTTTAAATTTTTAAATTTAAATTATTTTTTATTTTTGTATTTCAATTATTTTAATTTTAATTTTTAATTTTTAAATTTTCTATTTTAAATATTTTGTTTTGTAATTTTTTTCTTTAAATTGTGTCCATTTTTGAATTTTTTTCCCTATTTTTTATTTTTTTTTTGTATTTTTTTAAATTTTTGTTTAAATTTTTCATTATTACAAGTTAATTTTTTATTTTTTTACATTTTTATTGCTTTGTTATATATATTTTTTTATATTTGATTTTTTTTTGTCATGTTTTATTACCAACATGAAAATCACCACTCTAAATAAAAAATAGGTAATTTGGGATCACCACTTTTCAAAATTGACATGAAAATCATGACATTTAAAAAAAAAATCATAAGAAAATTTAAAGTGCCAAAAATATGCTAAAAAAATGGTGATTTTGCATTACCACTTTTTAAAATCGACATGAAAATCATGACATTTAAAAAAATAAGTCATAAGAAAATTTAAAGTGCCAAAACTATGTTCCAAAATAAAAGGGTGATTCTGCATCCCCAGTTTTCAAAATCGGGTGCTTTTTTTGCTACCTCAAAAAACGGGTACCAGGTAATTTTCCCAATTGATCGGTAACTATGTTTAAGAGGATTTCTATGTTGGATGGTTTTATGGGCTACAATAAAATTTTAGTGCATTCGAAGGATTAGGGCATATTGTATCCAAAGATGGCATTCAAATTGAAACCAACAGAGTGAAAGCCATATAAAAAATTGAGTTTCCAGGAGTAAAAAAGAAATACAATGTTTTCTTGGTAAGATAAAGTTTTTGAAAAGATTTATTCCTAATTTTGTTGAAATTTTAAATATCATTACTAATTTATTGAATAAAGAGAGTGAAATTAAGTGGACATCCTTGGCCAAAGAATACTTTGAATGGATTAAAGATGCTCTAACTCAGGCCCCTGTCCTAGTTAGCCCAAACTTTTCAAAAGATTTTTTAGTTTTCTTGTAACCACCCCTCCCACATTTACCCAGTTTCATTGGCCTACCAAGGTAAACATGAGACGATAGCTACTATGACATTAATCGACCTCCTAGATCCATTTAAGGAAGTGGGGATGACTACTGAAAACAAACTGACAACTCACAACATCCCACAGGGGCTACAAGTCGCTCAGAGGTTGAAAAACCACCCGAGGTAGCCAAACCTGAGATGGACCCATTTTCTCACACTTTAACCCCCAACTGCATGCATAAAGAGGCCTCTATGCGGTTATAGGCTTCCAACCGCATGCATAAGCTTGTCTAGGTGCAGTTGCGACCCAATTTCTTCAGTTATGAGCATGTGATCTCGGGATCAGTGCTACCTTTTCAATCCTGCCTCTAGACCACTACCCAGAATTTCTTGAGACTTTCCATAATCATGTCTAACATGAAAAAAAATCTAAAAATTCAATCTCAACCAAAAATTAACCTAAACTGACCAAAACATACTAGGCATTTCGTCAAATACGTGGAAAACATGTAAGTTATAGGTCATGAATGCATATCTGATCATAAAAGTCTAAGATTCATCTAAGAATCACAAAAAAGGCCCTATGCCCTCTCCACATAGTTTCAATAACACTTATTAGTCCATACATTCATCAACTGATCACTAGCCAAACAATTCATGACATGAGCCATAAAAGATACACATCATATAAACATCATATAACCAGAAAATAACCAACATATAAACCATGGAAACCCAACTATAATATCACCAACATATTACCAACATTTATACATGAATCAAAATATAAGAATACCTCTTATTAACATATGAAATTCCAAAAAAGTTAGGGACTTCCACGTACCACCCAACTATAGATTGGGCTAAACCAAATCTCTTTTTAGGCCATCACCCTCATGCCATTTTCCAAGCACGAATGTGGGATATCATGGAATAAAACAAAAAAAACAAACCAAGGCTTCCAGAGGCCAAACCACCTCAACCCTTCACTAGTGATTCCATCTCATGGTCGGATATCACTAACACCAACCAAATCGGTCTCTACCCAAACCGTCCAAGGCTCCAGGAACTAGTAACTCAACCCTTAGCCTTCTAGGGCTCCAAATAATTTTTCCAACCTGGCTCCAGGGCTAGTAACTCAACCCACCAAGGGCTCCATAAAATTTTTCCTTCCTAGGCTCGAGGACTAATAAATCAACACAAGTTGTTCCAGGGATTCCAGATTGTTTTTTCCAGGGAAAAAATTCCTCACAGAACTTTGAGTCTTAGAAGTTCAAATTTCCCTGGCAGATTTGTAGTAGAAACAAGGATATATACACCTTTCAACAGGGAGTGCGTGTAGCAGAGAGAAACAACCAAGCAGAGGGAAAGAGAGAGTTTTTGACAATTCTTTGAGATGGCCACAACAAGATTTCTTGATTGGGATAGGTTGGATGGATCATCCAACTACGTCATTTGAAGGCTAGTATGTCCTTCCTACTAGATGAATATGGCCTAAATTGATGCATTGATAATGTAGTGGAAGTTCCTTAGGATGCTAATTACCTGAAGGAATATAATAAGGAGATGGCATGAGCAAAGTGGTTTATCCTGGATGGAGTTCAGGATCATATTGCCTCCCATATAGCAGCCAAGGGAACGACCAAAGAGATGTGGGATTCTCTCTCGACATTATACCAGGGAAAAATTTCGAGCAACAAAAGATGTTTCTTGAGGAGAAGTTGAGATGCATCCAAATGCAGAAAGGGGAAGGCATAGTTCCATTCCTTACTAGGATTCAAGAGGTTTGAGACTAGCTTTCATTTGTTGGGGTAGCACCTAAACCCATGGAGCTAGTGTGATTAGCAATCAACCGTGTCTCAGAGGATTGGCAGGTATTTGTCCAAAGAATAATGGGTAAAGATAGGCTACTAGAGTGGGATATGATGTGGGCTGATTTTTACTAGGAGGAGTTGAGACAAGCTTTGTTAATGAGCTCCATCAGTAGCAGGAGTAACAGCGAAAATAAAGTGCTAAAGGAGGAGAATGTAGCCCTTGCATCTAAGGGTCCTATTTAGGGGCATGAGGAGCAGAAGAAGAAGAAGAAGAAGAAGGACCTATCTAAGGTCAAGTGCTTTAGGTGTGGCGAGTTTTTCCACTACAATACCCAATGTCCTCTCATGAAGAAGGAAAAATAGGAGAAGCAGGACCAGGAAAAAAAACATGCAGAGATAGATAGTTTGTCCTCCGAGTTAAAGTAAAACTATACAATGATTTCCCATATACCTCCAAAAGTGAGGTGGGGTGACTTGGAGTTATAGCCCTAGAGAGCTACAAAAATAGACGGTGTCCCTGAGGAGTACACCTCATGGATCAATACTTGGCTATAGGGGCCCAAAGTATTCAGTAGCAATATGGTTCAATGGTTATAGATGCAACCAGATAGTAGAGTGACAATTGCAGAGACTACAAACAACCAGATGTTGGAGAGTGCACTACAGAGTTGGAAGCATTGTAGAGTGGCACATTGCAGATTCAACATCAACGCAAATTATTCAGAGACAGTGCAAAGGCTAGTAGTAGTTAGAGACTCAGGTGATAGATGTATCATACTGATCCTAGATGATTTAGTATTTTGGATGTTTTTCAG